>JAODAL010033670.1:0-45285 GCA_025379985.1 Phyllomedusa bahiana | reverse complement strand
GAAAGCGAAGCAAAAAAATTTTTGCCCCTAAGCATTTGGGGCAGTAACAGTGGAATGGAGGCAGGGAGCCCTCGGACCCTTGTGCAGAGGGCCCCCCGGGCTTGCTGATTTCCCCTGCGGGGGGACAGACAATAGTCCCCACCCGGCAGGGATGACTTCGGGCTCCCACCCATTGGGCCCCCTCCTCCCGTCCAAAAGGGAGCCTTTTTTCCCAGTGTTAGAGGGGGGGGGAAAACTTAAATTATTAAAAAAAACCTCCCTATCAGTGGCCGCTGCCTAGGCGCATCGCATCCCTGACAGGTCTGAACGGGGTTCCTCAGTGCTCACTACCCGCCGCGGCTCTGTGGGGGGTGGGGGTGGAGCATCCCGCCCATCGCGCAACCTAAGTCTGGGTCGCTGATGACACCCCCTTCCCCCACCTATGGGGAGGGCAGTCGCCAGCACAGGACCTGGAGCAGCCCCTGTCCAACAGGTGGTGGCCACTGGACAGCACCACCACCCCAGTTAAGGACCCCTGGACTATGGTGTTCATGGCGGGGGCCATCGTTACCCCAAAGAACCCGCGTCCAGGGGAATTGGGGAACGACTGCCCTTTGTAAAGTTAAATCAGGTTTTTATGGGGCCAATTCCACACACCAAGCCTTGGGCGTCGTTTTACTCACCCAAAGTGCCTCACCCAAACTTTGAGAAATTAGCCCGACAAAAATACCCGCCTCACCACTTTTCTCGCCGCCCCCCGCCTGATGCTACACGCCCGCTGCCATTTCTCCTCTACCACCACCCTCTTTACCCGGGGCTGGTTTGCCCGCCACCTCCCCACTGGTTTATTGTGCCCCCTCTGACCCCCATGCTGCGCCCGCTTTTTTTCTGCTGCGGGCACCTCCCCCATTTGTGCCACCCTGACCTCATGCTGCTGCTCTTGCTCCTGCCGTCACCTCCACTCTCTGTCATTGTGGCACTATGTGGCCTACTCCTGTTTTTGCCACCTCCAGAATTTGTCATTGTGCCACTGTCTGACCTCATGCTGCTGCTGTTGCTCCTGCCATGACCTCCACACTCTGTCATTGTGCCACTGTCTGACATCATGATGCTGCTGTTGATGACGTCACCTCCACACTGTGTCATTGTGCAACTTTGTGGGCTCCTAATGTTGCTGCCACCTCCAGAATTTGTCATTGTGCCACTCTGTGGCCTACTCATGCTGCTGCCAAGTGACCGCTGTATCACTGGAACACCCTGTGGTTTCCTAACGCTGTTTCCACCCTCACCAGTCTTTGACATTGCCACTATGTTTGGTTTTCCACTTCTTTTCACCTGTCAGAAGGAATGGGAAGGATCGGGATTGTCTAGCCAAAAGCAGGAGTGGATACATAACACAGAAGACATTCAAATATCCCATTTACTAGTCAGCTCTGTTTTGGATCAACTCCTATTTGTTTTTGGCCTTAGCAATACTGATGGATTATTGACCGATTGAAAGCGGACACTGACGGATGAAAGGAAGGGCAAAATGATCAGAGACGTCAACGCAAAATTCCTGCCGCCACGCTCTCCACTCATTCAGGGGGGCCTCTACATGTATCAGCGTTTAGCAGAACGGGTTCTGTCATATTTTGTGACGGTTTAAAGCTCTGGCCTCATGGAGTGACCCCTGCTGTGACGTCCCCTTACCGTTGTGCGATCTGTGCTGGCTCCATTAACCTACTACTGTGTTCTTTGACGCTATGGTAGGATCTTAGCCCTCAGCTTGTTTTTTTCCAGCTGGCCCTGCCATATCTTTATCAGGCTGCATTCCTGCTTCAGTTTTTTGGTCAGTTTTGCCCCTGTAAGTGCCCAGGGAATTTTAGAGTGAAGCGATTCTAATAGCGGCTGCAGTCATGTGCTTGTCATACTAAAACACAGCATTATATGAAGACCAAACCAAGCTCCCTCTGCATATTTAAGCATGGCACAACGTTCTACAGCACCCTACAGGCTCTGTGCAGCCAGGAAATAGCTGTTTTTTAACGCTATTCTTCCCGAAGTAATTCGGAACGAAACTAATTTTGTCGGAAAATTCGACGAAGTCGGCGAACCGAATTTTTGAGAAATTCACCCATCTCTAGTTACAACTTAAAAAAACTATATAAATTGGGTTTCCCCATAATTGTGTCGACCCATGAAGTAAAACTAACATGTCATGTATACTGCATGTTTAACGCTGTTAAAAATAAAAAACAATTGCAGTATTTTCTTCACTCTACCTCCCAAAAAACAGATCTAAAAGTGATTATTTCCCCCAAAATGGTACCAATAAAAACATCAACTCATCCAGCAGAAAATAAGCCCCTACACAAATGTGTACACAGAAAAATAAAAAAAGTAATGTTGTGTAAACATTTTATTGTGCTGTAATCATAACTACCTGCTGAGTAAAGCTAGCATGTCATTTATACCGCAGGGTGACCATTGTAAAAATCCAAAATAAAACACACTACCATGATTGCTGTATTTTGTTCATCCCGCCACCCTTTTTATCTCCATTTTTAGGAACCAATGCTAAAAGAAACTGTGGAACACCTGTGGGCCCAAAATGCACAATACATTCCTAGATGAGGGGTGTTGAATCCAAAATAGGGCGACTTCTTGAAGATTCTGGTACTTTTGAGGCTTTGCAAATGCGACATGGTAACCACCAAAATCTCCGTTACTAAAGCCAAATGGGGCTCCTTCCCTTGTACACTCTGCGATGCACCCAAACAGCAGTTTAAACCCACATATAGGGTATTGCCAAACTTGGAAGAAATTGCATAATAAATTTTGGGCTGCTTTTTTTTCAGCTATTACTTGTAAAAATGGAAAAATTATAAGCCAACAATGTAGTTTTTTTAATTTTTTTTTTACATTTTCAAAGACTAACCTCTAAATAAATTGGTGAAAAAAATGTGTGGTCAATACACTTATTACACCCCTGGATATAGTCCGCTAGGGGTTTTAGGGTTGATTATTAAGTTTTAGCACCTTAGTCTGTCCGCAATCCTGAAATGGTACATAAAGATAATCTTTATGATAATGAGACCCCAAAATCCAGTAGATACTCTTCCTAATATGATGCTTGTAGTTGAGTATAGTTGAGTCAATTAGGGCCACATATGGGATATCTCTAAAAAAAGTCAGACTCTGGGAAATCAATGTTGAGTTGCGTTTCTCGGTTATCATCAACTGTGTTTCAGTGAATAATGAACAAAAATTAAAAATGCACAAAAACGTGAAATTTTTAAATCTCATTTTCACTTTGTCTGTAAAACACCTAGGGTGATATGTATGGACGTTGGCACAGACAGACCAGTTCTAAATGATAATAATAATAACCTTTATTTATATAGCGCCAACATATTCCACAGCACTTTACAATTTGGAGGGTATAGTTACAAAATAGCTTTAAGGTATAGCTACTAAATAGCTTTGAGGTAGTGTAGAATGCGCCAGAAGGTATGAACCTGTTCTTTTGCAGTCCATATATACAGACGTATTGAAGTGCCAATACGACAAGTCTGGCTCAGGTAGACCACTTTTAACCTGGTCCGGCTGTTCTAACTGTTATGCAGTCCTAGATTTGGCATCAAAGAATTATAAATGTATCTAATTCTACGAATATGGTGCAACACGCCCCCAGAACGCCCTAAATCTTTGGCGCATTACAAAGTGTTGCGCCGGCGCTTATCTCGCCAAAGTTTGGAATGCGACTATTCATACATCTATAGAACAGGTCTACTAAAACTTTTTGACACCAGATAAATGGCACAGCTCCGTTCTTACATGTTGCCCCCTAGAGTGTTAATAAACTTTCTAAATGCTGTTAGTTTAAGGGATGCAGTATCTTAGAAGGAGTTATTTATGGGGGTGTCTAACAATCAGGCCCCTCAAAGCCACGTCAGAACTGGACTGTTCCCTAAAAAAATCAATGTGGCAAATTTTCAAGAAAATTTGCTACTAGATTTATAAGCCTCCTAATGTTGTAAAAACAAATAAAGAAATTTAAAAAAATGATGCCAATACTTTAAACATGTGCTAGATACTATTGTATGTGATATAACTATCTGCCTTACATGGCAGAAATGTTTGAACTTTGAAAATGGTAAATTTTTCAGAATTTGCATGACTTGTGTCAAGAAGGTCGAAACTGGCTGCGTCCTTAAGGGGTTAAACATATTTGTAGGTATTTTTTTTTTTTTTTTTTGTTTTAGATCAGTATTATTTTTTAAAAATCCTGCAGTTTTTAATTTGGTCATTAGGCCTAATAATAGTCTTACACTCATTATTAACACAGGCAGAATTAGAGGTTGTTCACACTGCGTTTTTGGATCCAATTTCGGAGCCATGTGAACATACCTGAAAGGTGACACCAATGTATATACAGTAGATAACAATGTATCCAGTATTCACAAAAAGCGATCACAGTTCACCCTCTCCCCCTCCTTGCACAATGATTTGTTCCCAGGTCACAGAGCATGTCTAGAAAACTCTTCTTTAAAAGTCAATGGGTCTGCTCCTGATCACAGGCTGCTATGTGCATGAAGCTGCTGTAAAGCATCTCTTTAAATGCTGTAAAAAACAGCTCAGACATGATGCCCCCATAATCCTACACAGACAACAGAATTAAGAAATCTACAATCAGAAAATAAAGATGGCTAAGAAGAAAAGAATATGTATCAGTTTCTTGTTTTAATTATTAAAAAAAAATTGGTGATAGATTTCTTATAAGGAACATCACATTAAAGGGTAAATTGAAATAGTCCAACGTACATGGGAATTTTTTCAGAAACACAGATAAATGAAAGATTTCTGTGCAAAAACTATTTTAGAGCCTACTCTCCAACCATATATTTATTTCTTTTTCTGATGATTTCTTATGGGATGTCCACTTTGTAATAAAGTTTTGCAGTCTGCTCCTGGCACCCCATTAAAAGAAAAAGAACATCTACTCACTTTCATCTGGTTCCAGCGCTGTATCTTCCCGGCCTTCTGTTTAAATTCTGCTACTTCCAAACAGGCACATTGCATATTGGCTGCAGCAGCTACGTGCCTTTACTTACATCACCGTTCAGAGCTGTTCACTTCCAAACTGCATGTGAATTTGTGTTATGTGACCGCTGCAGACAGTTAGTGGCTGCAGCGATGATGTGCCAGTTTGCAAGTAGCAGAATGTAGTAACAGAAGACTGGAGTAACGCAGCGCTGGAACCGGGAAACAGAGGAAGGCGAGTATAATTTATTTTTTTTTTTTAATAGGGCCCCAGCAGCAAGTTGTGATATTTATTATGTTACACAATCCCATTAAGGAAGCAGGAATACACCTTTACGGTGGCTTCACACACAGCAGTTTCTGGAAAAAAACACCACTTCTGTTTAAGCCCGTGCCAGAAGTGGATCCAGCAAGAAGAACTATAACTGTTTCCTTTATATTCCCTTGCATCCACCTCTGGCTTTGCCCCAAAAAGCTGAATAACTACCACAAAAACTGCAAGCAGCTGTGTGTAAAACCCTCCTTTATGCAATAAATTGGTTTGCCATTGGGCCTCTACCATTATAGTAATACTGATCTTTTGTGATTAGACAGGACATGATCCATACCTCCTAACCTTTAGAGATTGTAAAGGGGGACACTTCAGGTCATGCCTCTAACCACACCCAAACACATGGAATCACATCATGGCCATGCCCAAACCACGCCCAAACAAATGATGTCACACCAGGATACACCTCTAACTATGCCTCACCTAACAGAATCATGCCCCTCCAGTAGACCAGCGCCAATACAAAAGCGGAGTTACTGGGGTCTGTAAATATGTATTTATATAAAGTAATGTATTAAATATACATAAATCCATAAAAGTAGCTGTAAGACAATGTTCTGTGGAGGATACCTCTATATAATGGTCGTACAGTGACCACATAATAAAACTATCCAAGGAGAAAATACCACTTTCTGTTACTGACCAATCCGCTAGGAATATTATCAATGATACCGCTATAAATATGAAATAATACTGCCACATCTTGACCGCATATCACCACCACATAGTGATTGAATAATACCTCCACATCATGTCCACTTATCACCACCACAGAGTGACTGAATTATACCGCCACATATCACCACCACAGAGTGACTGAATTATACCGCCACATATCACCACCACAGGGTGACTGAATAATACTGCCACATAGCACCACCACATAGTGACTGAATAATACCACCACATATCAGTACCACATAATTGCATAATGTCACAACATCATTACCACATATCACCACCACATGGTAACTGAATAATACCACAACATATCACCACATATTACCATGAACAGTAGTGGTGTTCGGTTCAATTCGAACTCCATTAAAGTCAATGGGAGAAGATGTTTGGGTTAATTTTTATACCTATACAGGTGAGGAGAAGCTGTAATTACCATCAATAACCGTAAACTGGATACGTGGAACAACTTAGTGAAGAAAATTTGGCTTTAAGAGTAACAGAAAAAAATTGAGAGGCTAAAATACTTCATTCCTTTCAATGGCTAACTGAAAAGATGAGGACAGCTTGCAAGTATTGGTGTAGCTTTAGGAGGTGCAGTGGCAGCAGCTGCTATGGGGCCCTTCATCTTAAGAAAGTACAAAAGCCCCTTTGACACATAAGAAAACACTGATATTGGAAATGGCACCTGGTAAATGGCATGAGCCCCATTTCACTTTTTGCACCAGGGCCCAAGAACTGAGCCGCATGTAGTCATGGACCATGTTGTTAACGCTGTCTCTGTGTGTCTGAATGCTGCCCTGCCTTGCAGGAAGTTGGTGTGGTGGTAAAAATCGATTGCCATATTTTACCTAGTAGGGTTCTGCCACACTGCCTGCTTCTGCTGCGGCTATTTGCCATTCTGCTACTGTTGTGTTGCCAACATTGTTCCATCGTGACATTAGAATGTGAAGACGCGAAAGATGTCTTGAGTTGGTCAATACAAAATCATACATTCTACTGTCAATTTCTGTGGATGGAAGGAAATTGCTCACTTTTGTCTTGTAACGTGGATTAAGGAGGGAGGCCACCCAGTAATCGCTATTAATTTTTATTGCCTTGATGCATGGATCATGTTGCAGGTAATGTAGCATCCAAGCACTCATGTGTGAGATGCTGCCGGAATCTCCAAAGCCTCGGGGTCAAGGGGCACTAATGGGATCTTGCTCCTCCTCCTTCTGTAATCTGTGCCAACCTCTTACCACTGGTTAATCAGTACCAGCGGTGTCCACCTCTGCCCCCTCATCCTCCTCCACTTCCTCATCCTGACCATCACCAGAGCCCTGGCTAGCCTCACGCGCTCTACTCGGTAAGCTGAACTGCCATCCTGCACCTGTCCTGGACCTAGAACCACCACCTAAAGAAGACCTATACAATTGCGAAACAGTTGGGCCTTCTGCATTCTCCGGCTCCTCCATCACTGCTGGAATCTGCTGCCGCAGAGTGCCTAATACTTGCTCCAGTAAAAATATAACCAGAATGGTCATGCTGACAAGGGCATCATCCCGACTGACCATTTTGGTGGGCTCTTCAAAACTGCCAAGGATAGTACAGAAATCCTTCACCTGTCTCCACTCTATGGGTCAACACCCCGAGGTCCGCACCACTACGATCTTTTACACTGCAAGTGGCATTACGCTGCTGCCATAATTGCTGGAGCATGTGGAGGGTGGAATTCCATCGCGTTGCCACATCACATATCAGACGTTTGACGGGGAAGCCCAGATCACGCTGCAATGCTGCCAGTCATGCCGAAGCAGGTGTGAACACTGGAAGTGTGAGCTAAGACCTCGAACCTTCCTCAGCAGACAGTCAAGACCCGGGTAGCACTTGAGAAGTTTCTGCACAACCAGGTTCATGACGTGTGCCAGGCAAGAGATGTGCGTAAGTCTACCGATCTTATGGGCAGCGAGGAGATTGCTCCCGTTGTCGCACACCACCTTTCCTGGTGCCAGGTTCTTAGCCCCCAGCCACTGGTCGGTCTGAGTGCACAGAGCCGTCCACAGCTCTCCAAGAAAAATTAATTTGAGAACAGCCTGGTTTCTCTTGGCACGTGATGCAACCTGTCGAGGTTGGCGATCCGGACTTTGCACCATTCTAGCAGTGTTGAAGAGTATCGGCCGAGACCCATCACCAGAGGCACTTTCATCCACCAAACTCACACAGTGATCAGTCAGTGAGATGTAATGCCCTTGACCGTGTTTACTAGTCCATGTGTATGTAGTGAGATGGACTTTGGTTGACACAGATGCAGCCAACACGCTGCAGATCTTTTCTGCAACCTGGCGGGCCAGGGCAGGGACAGCTTTTCTGGCGAAGAAATGCCTACTCGGCATCTGATATTGGGAGCATGCCAGAGCCATGACATGGAACCCATCTGTGTCTATCAAGCGGAAAGACAACATTTGCAAGGCCATCAGCCTGGCAATGCTGACATTCAGGCTTTTGACTTTGGGATGGTTGGGGTGAAAGCATTTCTTATGCTCCCACACCTGGTAAACAGAAGGCTGGCTGCAGAGACCGGCTGCTGTACGGCGTGCAGGTCACAATGGTGGAAGAGGAAGGTGTAGGCTGTGTTGCTGGTGGTGGGAATCTGCAACAGTATCTGGGACTGGGAATGGTGCTTGCTGATGCTGTTCCAGCACATCGGCAGCAGAGGACCGCTTTGGCTTGGAAGTGGCAGAGCAGGAGGCAGAAAATGTCACGGTGTTTGGAAGCCCAGGACCTGTGTGGCCTTTTTTCTCCAAACGACTATCCCACAGCAATTCATGCTTTACATGCATGTCCATGTCCATGTTCATGCTCGTGGTGCTGAAACTCTTTTCATTCTTTCCTCTACTGACACGTTGACGGCAAATATGGCATATGATTGTCAGTCGACGAATCAGAGGCTTGATCGAAAAAGGTCCAGGCTTCACAGATCCTGGACCTCTGACTGTGAAAACCTTGTATCGGTGCGAGTAATGACTTGTGCGACCGCCCTCTCCCTTTCTGACACCAGACTGACACTACATTATCATCCTCCTCCTCCACTGATGATGCGCTTGCCAGTTGCTGCTCAAAAGACCACGTTGGATCCGCAATGTTATCATCATCATCGCAGGTGACTTCCTCTTTCTCATGGTCTACATCCTCAAGCTGCGGGCTAGAAGCCACAGGCACTGTGAGCATTGCTGACCGCTCGGTGTTTCTGCAGACGGACCAGCTTCCTTCTCCTCTGAGGGCATCAGAGATTTGGCGTCAGAGCAGACAAAATCATCCTCTTTGGCCTCTTGATCTTTTGAAATGCCTTCTGACCTCAACCACATTGTGTGATCAAAGAACTCTTCAGAATATGGATTATTTGGAGTGGTCTGTATATTGGGTTGTGACATTCGGCCCGTGTTTCGGCCCGTGTTTGCTTCAGGTTGGACTGATGATGATGATGACATTTGTGGCCGTGACTGAGAGGAAGAGGAAGTAAAACCGCTGGTTGCAGAGTCTGATATGAAGAACAGATTGGCTACGCTGTTCAGTAATGAGACACAGAGGGAACCGAGCAAGTGATGACAGGCTTGACGGTCCTGCGACTGACAATGTGCTCGCTTGTGTGTTGTCCAGAGCACTGGCAGGAGTGCCTTTTTCTCGTACCTCTATCTCCCCGTCCTACGCCCCTCCTTGCTCACTTACCACCTTTAGTTCTCACCATGTTCAAAAGCTAAATATAGCTCTGCACTTGGCACAAGATATATGTAATAAAAAGAGAGAAGTGTATATATATGTGGATTACAATAACGCACTAGTATATTTCAGCATTATGTGGACTTAAAATCTGGCAAAATTACACTTTTTGGCATTGAGGAAGATTTAGCAACAGAGAGAACTCTATTTCCTGGATATACGTATATATGTATGACTATAGCGCACGGTATATTTGAAAGGTATTTCACCCTCAAAATTGCCAAAAATGAACTTTTTTCCCGCTCAGAATAAGTGTCACCAACCAACCACTATTAAAAATATATTTGTTTGTATAGGAGATTTGAAGACGGTGTGTTATACAATTAATGAACCCCCAAAACTGCAAAATGAACTTTTCTCCACTCAGAATAATTTTCACCAACCAGTATTTAAAATATAATACAGAGAGTGAGCTGAAAATGGTATTCAGACCGCAATATAGTGAAAAATATATAATATGATCATGTGATTTTAGCAGCCAATGAGAGCCCTACACCTCAAGGATGACATTTTTGACACTTATCTGTGCTCTGTCCTGATTGGATGGCCCCCAAAAATGCAGAAAGGTGCTAAAAACTATTAAAATGGTATGCCGAACACCATGGCGAACTCGAACATTTACTTGAACGAACAGTAAAATGTTTGCTTCGAGTTCAAGAAAATGGAGATGTTCGACTCGAACTTAAAGGGGTTGTCTCACTACGTTGATTCATTTTACCACAGTCCTGTTTTCTTGGTTTCATTTTGAATTCAGGGGCATATTACTGGCTTCTTCTAGGCTGCAGTTAGAAGCCAGGTCTGTAGCTATAGCAACCACTGCTGGCAGCCTCAGGGAGAGTTTGAACAGGTCTCCTCCGCTACCTGAGGCGCTGATGCAGCCCATACAAGAGGGGATATCTAGAAATAGGTAGGGTACTGCTAATGGACATATATTGCAAAGTGACTTGTTTTTGCAAGGTCTTTAACATAAAAAGCAATCATTGTAGTGAGACAACCACTTTAACTTTTCTCGAATGGTTTGATCAAGACTAATCACCACCACACAGTGACTCAATAATACCACAACATCATGACCACATATCATCACCACCACATAGTGACTCAATAATACCTCCAAACCATGACCACAAATCACTTGTACATAGTGACTGAATAATACCACCACACCATGAGCACATATCACCACCATACTGTGACTGGATAATACCCCCATATCATGACCATATATCACCACCGCATAGTGACTGAATAATACCACCACATATCCCCACCGCATAGTGACTGAAAAATACCACAACATCATGACCACATATCACCACCACATAGTAACTGAATAATACCACCAGGGGCGTAACTAGAGAAGCCTGGGCACTATAGCCAACTTTTGAATGGGGCCCTCTCTCATGCAGTTACTAGATAATACATGAAGCGATTACCTCACCATACCACCATCATACTGCTACCAAACAAATCCCACTATACCAAGACCAACATTACCAATACTACAACATAAGGACCTGATTATACTGCCAGAACATGACCACAAATTACCACCACATAGTGACTGAATAATACCCCTATACTATTACTGAATAAAGATCAGTATACAAAGACCAATATTACCACCATATAGTGGTATATACCAATATACACAGGTGCCTTACAGACTGTATATTACCACCATACAGAAACCATATGGTGGTATATACCAGTGTACACAGGCTTTGCAGACATATGAGTGATTACAATACACACCAACAGACAAACAATTCAGCTCACCTGAAGATTTGGGCGCGGTTCCAGCAGATTCTCAGACTGCTTTAAAATAAACAGCAAAAAGTGGAAAATAGAACCAGCCTCAAATAAAGAGGTTCAGAGGACAGCAAAATTAGAAAAAGAGTATAAACATTTATTGAAGTATCAAAAACATATTTAGACAAAAAATGCCACAGGATAAAAACATGTATCAACCTGCATCTTGTTGACGCGTTTCGTATCTAACGATTCTTATTCATAACAAAGACTAACCTATCTCAACTTCCTTTTATAGGAAACACCCACACAGGAAGGGGGCAGGGAAACAAACAAAACACAACTTTAATAATTTAAAATAAGATCTGTTCTATAGTTGAGACCAGAGGGGTTTGCAGTACTTAGCATGAGAATCCAATAACCTTCTCTATTTAACAAAGATCTTTTATGATCATCCCCTCTGATTCCAATAGTTACAGATTCAATACAAAAACTTTCAGATCGGATACATTTCCATGATGTGTATAAAAGAAATGTTTGGATATGTTGGAAACACTTCTTTTATCCGCACAAGACGCCCCATATACATGTTCGCGTACTCTATCTTTCAATAGTTTTTGATACTTCAATAAATGTTTATACTCTTTTTCTAATTTTACTGCCTTCTGAACCTCTTTATTTGAGGCTGGTTGTATTTTCCACTTTTTGCTGATTACAGTACAGTTACATCTTGTGACGTTCCTCTGACAAGTCGTTGACTTTCCCTTTTGTTCTGCATCTGGTCCAGACTGCCATGATGACTTCTCCAGCCACTTGTCCCTGCAGATTTAGATACAAATATCTTAGAATCCTCCCTTTTTTTCAGCATCTCACTCCCTGACCCCCACCTCTGTACAAACTTCCAAGAAGTGGCAGAAGGGTATAGACCATAGCTTAGAGGCCCAGTCTCCTAGAGGGGAGGAACAGAGAATTCACCCCCTGGAGATTGTGTTACAGCTATGGCCTGTACCCCTCAGAATCATATTGCCATGTAGGTAGACCCCATTAGATAGGCTCTAAATAGGCGGGTTGGTAGGCTCCAGGTAGGTAGGTAGGCAGTACATAGCCCTCAGGTTGGTAGATTGGTCCTAGGTAGGCAGTAGTTAGGCATGTCTCAGTTATATAAGTAGGCTACAGATAGATAGGTAGATTGGCCCTAGGTAGGCAGTATTTAGGCCCCAGTTAGGTAGACCGCCCTAAGGTAGGTAGGTAGATAGGCCCCAGGTGGCTACCTAGGCAGTAGGTGGGCCACAGTTAGGCTGTAGTTGGGCCACAGATAGCTAGGCTATAGGTGGGGCCCCAAATAGGCAGGCAGGCTTTAGCTAGGCTATATGGGGTCCATTTAGGCAGGCAGGGTTTAGATTAGGGTTTAGGCTACAGGTAGACAAGGTTTAGGTAGGCTATACAGTTCCCATATGGGCAGGCAGGGTTTAGGTAGCTATAGGGATCATATAAGCAGGCAGGGTTTAGGTGGCTATGGGGCCATATATGTAGGCAGTCAGGGTTTTGGTAGTCTATATGGGTCATATATGTCGGCAGCCAGGGTTTTGGTAGTCTATCGGGGCCATATATGTAGGCAGGGCTTAGGTAATCTATAGGGGCCCCATACAGGCAGGAAGGGCTATAGGCACCATATATGTAGGCAGGCAGGGTTTAGAGTAGTCTATAGGGGCCATATATGTAAGCAGGCAGGGGTTAGGGTAGTCTATAGGGGGGCCATATAAACAGGCAGGGCTTAAGGTAGTCTATAGGGGCCATATATATAGGCAGGCAGGGCATTTGGTAGTCTATAGGGGCTTAAAGGGGTTTTGCCACGAAGTAAAATTGACGTGGGAAGCTTGCAAATTAAATAATAAACATTTTCACCATTCATTATTATTAAAAATTCTGGATCGTTTTTTGTTTTAACTGCTCTTTTAGTGAGCCATAGTTTACAGCTCGTCTCCAGGGGAAACGACCTGGGCTGTGAGCCCCTCAGTCCTGGTCGCACATGCCCAGACATAACCTCTTCTCTCAGACAGCTACTGAGTGTTCAAACCCCAGGTGTTGTCATTCTGCTCCTGTCCTCTATACTCCTTATTAATTAGTCAAACAGTGCAAATAAATTAAAAAAGAAACCTCAATCAGGTCTGTGTATTGATAAAGAAAAAAAAAATCCACAGGTTTGGTTCCTGCAGGGATTTGAACCTAGACCCCTTGTGTCGGGAGGTAAAAAGCATTACCTCTAAGCTACAGTGTAGCTACTTGTACCTCTGTAAATAAACAGACCTTTCTTTGACTAGAGAGAGGAAAGGCCTGGTGATGTCATCCTGCTGGGTCACATGATATGCAATTCAAACAAATCACACACGCCCCCTTCTGAGCACACAGAGCTGAAGAGCTGGATGCAGGAGGTATGAGATGAGATCGTGGCAAAACCCCTTTAAGGCTGGCGGGGCTCCACTCTGCTAACACCAGGCAGTTCTGCCTTGAACGCTTGGTTCAGTGGTTCGGCCCGGGCATTCACTGCCGGTGGTGCAGGACCCGAACTACTGGGGTTGCAGACGTGTTAGCAGCTTCCCCAGGGCCAAGGCCCCCTAAGGCAGGAAGGGCCCGGGCACCATGGCAGCTGCTATGTCTGCTACCCAGGTAGTTACACCACTGAGTACCGCCACACCATGAGCACATATCACCACCACATAGTGACTGAATAATACCACCATACTTTTCCTGAATATAAACCATTAAACTACTACCGATATCCCTGCCATACAGTGACAATATAGGGGTAGATACATCTTAGACTCCTCCCTTTTGCAGCACTTCCTTAACTGTTCCTACCTCTGTACAAACTCCCCATGAGGTGATAGGTGGAGTAGGTGGGGCTATGTGGCCATAGGTGATGGTGATGGTCAGGGCGTTATAAAGTGTTAGGTGAGGGTTGTATTATATGTTGGCACTAGGTCGCAGAGGTGAGAGAGCAGGTACAACCACAGCTTACAAGCACAATCTCTTGAGGGGAGACAGAGGACCAACCCCACAGAGATTAATGGGTGTAGATGATGGAGTTTAAGGGTATATTCAGATGACGTATAGCGACGCATACCCGTTTGCGCTGCTGTACGCCTGCTGTTGGAAGTACATGCTAGCCAGCGGCTGACACTAACCCCATGTCACTATTACCTCAGGTTACTGGGAAGAGCTGGGTGATGGTCAGAAGCAGCCCCTATTAGGTGATGAGTAACCATGAATAGTTGCAATGCTCACCCTGGAATCGCAGCTTTGTGTGAGTAACCTGCCGGTAACTACAACATGCTCCGGACACCGTCAGCTTAAACTTTTACATTTTCCATCCGGGAAATGAAGCGTCCAGCGTTGGTAAGGCCCAGTTACTTTATTAGAACATAATCTAACAGAGGGTATACATACACAAGTCACGCTTATGTGTTTCAGACTAAAATGATTACTTGATCACAGCTAATCTTTTCCACGCAGCGGTCTATCAACCTTTCAATGCCATAGAACAATGCCCTATATGGTATTGGTAACCCCTTTGCTATGGACAGACGTTGCTATGGGCGCTAAATTGTCTTGTTTGTTTGGGATTGTGATGAGGCGTCCATACCAAAATCTGTGAAATAAATCAATGATAACTTAATTTACATTTTACTTTTCAATTCCCCAAGACTTATTGCATAGTGGAAATACTATTTTACAGTCACTCACCCCACACTATTGCTGCTATTCCTCTTGGAGAATATATTAGGGCCAGAAGAGCATTTACTCATGATACAGATTTTCAAAAATAAAGACAAAATATTGATATTAGGTTAAAAAGCAGGTGCTACCCTGAGATATTGTTAAAGTCGACACGTAACAAAATTAAAAATTATACTCAAACTAAATGTTTTTTGCTACAGCATTTAGCAAAGATTTTTCAGGCGTTAAAAAGATTTTTTTATCAAATCTACCGATATTAAGATAGGATCCTATACAAGCCTAAATTATCGAACCGAGGGTTAAATGTGTAGCTAAACATGGCAGAACAGTGACCAATGATCTCTCTCCAAGTTTTTTCAACAGCCAGATGACACAAAAAACCTGGCCTTTTTCTGTGCAGTAAAGTACGTTGCAGTGTATGCCAATATGCTCCTAAAACCACTGTATATAGCAATAATACTTAATCTAGGAATATAAAGTTTAAATTCTTTTGAATTGTGAAACCCACCATGTTGTATATGTCATCTGCTGTTTATCTTGCAGAAAAATACATATGTTGGTAGCACTATCCACAAAATCAAAATCCATACAGTAGAACATATAGCTGGTATTAGACATCTTCATGCCCACGTATTAGGTGCTCACAAAATTTTTTAAAACCTCATAAAGTGTCACTTGAAACCTTTAGGTTCTATGGCATTGAACGGGTTGACAGACCACTGCGTGGAGGAGATATTTATTTAACCAGGTGGTTTGGGGTTTTCTGTAGAGTTTGTTTCTCCTTCACTATATCTCCTATGCTTTGGATAACACGGGGTTAAGTTTTGGATAACGTGATCTACATTTTGATTTCTGATGGTTTTTAACCATGTGCAATATGCAAGTTTGTTAGCTGTGATCAAGGACTCATTTTAGGCTGAAATGCGTAAGCGGGTATGTATATACCCTCTGTTGGATTATGTTCTAATAAAGTAACTGAATCTTACCCTGCTGGACGCTTCATTTCCCAGGTGAGAAATTTAATCTCTACTGTGATGGTCCACTTCTGGGGTAGCTGTGGGCTGATGTTTTTAGGGTGGGAAATGACCAATATTCATGGAGTTTACCATCTTAATAATAGCCTGCAGCAGCTGGTTATACCTTGGCTGGTTAAAAATGGAAGGACTCCACCGTCATTGGTTTTTATTCTTTATTAAAAAGCTAAAAAGAACAATTTATTTAAAAAAAAAAAAACTACGTGGGGTCTCCCCATTTTTTATAACCTGCCAAGGTAAAATCGACAGCTGCAAATGCATAGTATCAGCATGGGAAGGTCCATCAATACTGGTCCCTACACATTCTAAAAATACCAGCCCGCAGTCACCCCAGAAGCGGACCATTACATTAGAAGGTCCACTTCTGATGGTTATCTGGCTCTTCCCAGTACCCCTGGTGCATTGGGGGTACTGGGATAATAGTGACAGGGGTTTAGTGGCAGCCCTGCGGTGCTGAAAAACACTGCTGGCTGACACAAAGCCTGAGTGATAATAATGGAGAGGCATCTTTCTGATACCTTTATTATTATCACTGAAATAAAATTTAAAAAACAAACACACAGAAGCAGAAAAAAAGTTTATTTAAATAAACACTCCCTGACACTAGCCCTCATTAAACATTTTATTAAAGAGGCAATGCTGTCCAATGTAGTACACCGAATCCATCGTAGTCCAAAAGAGAAACCTTTCTGGGACAGGGAGTAAGGGGGGTTTGGGTGGGTGACAGGTAGGAGTAGGGGACAGGAAGAAGGGGGGGCTAGTGGGCGACAGGGAGGAAGGCGGGGGTGAATGGAGGACAGGAAAGGAGGGAGTGACGGAGGTCACTTACCTCCCTCTGCTGCGTGTTGCTGCCTTAGCTCTAGACTGAACAGTCTAGCTGAGGGGGTCGAGTGAGCCCCCTGCAGCCAGTGACGTCAGGTGAGCTTCTTGTGACGCTTGCCTGGCGCCACTGTTTCTCTGCACTCGCTCGCTGTCATGGAGAGAGGTCCCTGACTGCCAGACAGTGACTTTGCACCTACTGTTTGCATGTAGTGAACTCCACAGCGCAGTCCCGAGGATTCAGGGCATGTGTCCCAAAAAATTGTGACTTCTCCTAGCCAAATAGTGACTGAAACCTGAGCAGTTGTTACAGTGCTTTAAAGGGGTATTTGGCATTTAGACCAAAAACTTGATAAGGGGCTGCATAGTCATTACACACAGTGCAATCGTATAACACTAATACTACATACTAAACATGTAATTGGCAGATTTGATCACACTGTTGCTTCCTATGTGCTCCTCAGGGCAGTGTGAGCTTCGCTTCAGCAGCAGATCATGGTGGTAGCAGACTACAGTTCCCATCATGCACTGCTGTCATCTATTCCATGCTGTTCTCTTCCCCTGTATTTTCCTGGCTGTTGAAAAGCAAGTTGACATCCTTTTGCAGTGTCAGACTGTGGTGCCTAGGGCCCACCAGAGGAGTTTATTTAAGGGGCCCACTTTGCCTCGCTGTCTTCGCCACTTGTACGGTGTCCCGCCCAGTCTCACTTCAACTAATTTGTAATCAAGATGGAGCAATGGGGCTTCTGAGTCTCCCTCACCTAATTGCAGCAGGACACCAGTGGTAAACATAAAAGGTCTAAAGATATATGCCCCCCCAAGATTGATAAATTTATATAAATAAAAAATATATCAAAAGCTATAACACAAAGTACTGAGTATAAAACCACTAAATAATGGTAATATAGTTACCAAAATAACACCGCTACATAAAACCAGAATCCCAAGGCTAAAATTACCAATAATTCCACTAAGACCAAATACCGCAACATTATGACCACATATCACCACAACATGACTTCTGACTTGTCCCTGCAGATTTGGACACAAGTATATTAGACTCCTCACTTTTCCAGCAACTCCTTACTTATTTGGATATACGTCCCCTCAGTTCGGTAGCTCTATAGCTCCCCTCAGCAGATAGGAAGCGCTATAGGTCCCTTCAGTTAGGCAGGCATGTATAGGTCCCCTCAGTAATGCAGGTATAAATAAGCCCCTTCAGTTAGGCAGGTATATACAGGTCCCCTCAGTTAGGCAGGTATGTATAGGCCCCTTAAGTTAGGCAGGTATATTATAGGTCCCCTCAGTTAGGCGTATATATTGGTCCCCTCAGTTAGTCAGATATATATAGGACCCCTCAGTTAGGCAGGCATATAAACCGCCAAAAAAAATAACAATAATACTTACCTTACCTCCTTCCCAGCCTAGCGCCTTTCTCTTTTGCCCAACACTGACGGCATGACGTCATCACGCCGCCAGCGCGGTGCCCTCCTCTGGCAGCTCCTCAGCCGCACAGCCTATGCAGAGTGTCTAGGCTGTGCGGCCGATGAGAGGCAGCGGTGGGATGAAGTCACTTCATTACATTGCTGTCCAGTCCAGCACTACAGGACCGCGGCGGGTGCCACTGTATCGGACCTGTGGTCCACTGGAGCAACCTCTGGTGGGCCAATCCGACACTGTCCTTTTGTACATGTTGTATGATGCTCCATCACTGCTGCTTCATAGATACATAGCTCACCTAAGTAGTGCTGGAACTGAGCATGCATGACCAGCAAGCTGAAACTGAACTACAGTATAAATAGAAAACCACTGCACATCAAACGGGAATTTTTGCAATATATCAAAGATAAATTTATTTAAAGCAATAGTGAAGACAGGATCAAAAATCACATGTATACACTCAATAAATGTATCTTATACACCTATGACCATGGAGACAATTTTGTAATCAAATGTTGGGTTATACAACGTTTCGGCGCGCAAGCCTTTATCAAGTACATCTGTAAAGTAAGGATAAACAGTGAATAATCTTCGTTCTAATGAGTCTATATATAAGCAGTATGCAAAAGAGGAACAAAGGGAAATCAAGGAAACAGTAAGGGAAGGGAGGGGAAAAGAGAAGAAAAACAAAGAAATAAAGAAAAGGTGAGAGGCTGGACAATTCTCCCATCCACATTCAGGAGTACATTTCCCAATAAAAGGTTTTTTTCACCTGCCGATCAAATTTCGTGATTTACTTGATTAAATGCCCTTGCAGACTTGCATATGTGGGAGAGACCACTCAGGCGGTTAAGGACCACATATCAAAACATAAGTCCACCATTAGATGTAGAGAGACCTTGTTACCCATTCCTGCACACTTCAATAAGTTTAATGATCTTCCATCGCAACTTCGCTTTCAGGTGATCGAGCAGGTACTTCCACCGCGTCGTGGTGGGAATCGTATAGCGACAATACTCAAGAGAGAAAGATACTGGATTCACACCCTAGGTACTCTTGAACCCGGTGGTCTAAATAGAAAATATGACATACGTAAATGACTGAAAACTCAGAATTGAACAGCCAGAGTTTGGACCATGAAAAAATCACTGAAGCTTAAACACAAACTCTATATCTAAAATTTAACTTTTAATAAATTCCCATAAAAAAGAGATATACACATAAAACCATAAGCAGCAAATCACCGCTACTAATGTGCAAATGAAGACTGTCGATCCGATTGACCCTAATGTACCCTATACTAGGCCCTCTTCTAAACCAGTGTTAGGCGGAGTAGTCGTCCCGATAGGGTCGGCCCCACCTCTATGTGCTTACCCTACTAGATCCCTATTTTAAATTCAAATAAGCTCAGAAGAATATACACATATCAGGGTATATATCCCGAGGACATACATTAATGGGTCAAATCTCCAATAAACCTGTCTTCTATCACAAATAGCGTGAACAAAATGTATGCACAACAAATCAAATATATCAGAAATTGAAGTAGAACACACAGTATATGACAGTTGTTATACACGACCTCGATGTGGGGTTCTATTCCTTCAAATTTCCTAAAGAAAAAGGGATCAAAAACCGAAGTAGACACCCCGTATATAACAATTATTCAATACGACCTTAATGTAGAGTTCTATTCCTCCAAATTTCCCACTTTCCCGACGCGTTTCCCCCTGACCGGTATGTCAGGGTTCATCAGGGGAACCAGAGTCAGTCACAATGGGCTGATGATGCAGCCGTGATGAAGCTGCTTGATATGCCGATAGTGGTTAAATATTGTGTGTTCTACTTCAATTTCTGATATATTTGATTTGTTGTGCATACATTTTGTTCACGCTATTTGTGATAGAAGACAGGTTTATTGGAGATTTGACCCATTAATGTATGTCCTCGGGATATATACCCTGATATGTGTACATTCTTCTGAGCTTATTTGAATTTAAAATAGGGATCTAGTAGGGTAAGCACATAGAGGTGGGGCCGACCCTATCGGGATGACTACTCCGCCTAACACTGGTTTAGAAGAGGGCCTAGTATAGGGTACATTAGGGTCAATCGGATCGACAGTCTTCATTTGCACATTAGTAGCGGTGATTTGCTGCTTATGGTTTTATGTGTATATCTCTTTTTTATGGGAATTTATTAAAAGTAAAATTTTAGATATAGAGTTTGAATATGACATACGTACCTGAACACTTTAGGGACATACTCGTTGTATGATTATTTTACCACCATATCATACTATTATGAAGTTTCTTCCATTTGTACCTAACTTATAGGCAACTATAGGCATCATCAGCGATTATGCCTAGCTTCTACTCACTGTATGAGTTTACATGACCATACCATGTAATTATGTAATTATTTAATTTTTGCCTTCTCCCTTGACTCATTTGATTATTACCCACATGTGTTATGTTGAAAATTCATTATAACATGCTCTCTTCTTTACAGAGAAAATGAATACTACTGAACCAGTGGTAATTCCCTTATTAGTTATCCTTTCTTGTTCTCTGTTATCCTATGTAACCCATCTACTTTTGTTCTCATTTAACCTTTTTGCTTTTACCTTCATCTAACTAGTCTTATTTCTCCATTTCCTGCTTTTATTCATTACTACTGCTATTTTTTGTTCATTCTTGCTATATCTCATCCATTCTTACAGTGTGGCTACGGCTGGCGCGGCGCTGGGGTTCGGCGCATGCGCAGAGCCTTTGCCCACTCTGCCCTATTGCCTTACACACTTCCGCCCTTACGGCGCAGCCGCGGGATTACCGCGCATGCGCGGTGTGCTATTTAATGGCCGCCCGCATCGCGGCTTCCACGGGCGCTCACCACTGCTTTCTCCGGACGTCACGTCTAAATACAACTTCCAATAAGGTACCTTTTCTTTTTCAGGCGGTTCCCTCTATGGAGGAGTCTCTTTTACTCCACTTTTACCCACACTTTATCCTATTTTCAACAGCGCACCTTCTCCTAGGGGATCTTCCCCACCACGTATATACACGCTGCCTGCTACTAGTGGTAAGCATACCGTTATAGGCCATCTAGGCTTTTCATGTATACAATTACTTATTTACCCTATCTTTCTTTAGCAGCTTATCTGTGGCTTACATACTCCATACCCTTTATTTTCTTGATAGATCGTATATTACTTCATTAGGTAAGCATACCTAATTCTTACTCATGTATATATTTTTCTATCCATTTTTCCCTATTATTTATATCTTCTGAGGTTGTCCAGCCTTTCTCACCTTTTCTTTATTTCTTTGTTTTTCTTCTCTTTTCCCCTCCCTTCCCTTCCTATTTTCAACAGCGCACCTTCTCCTAGGGGATCTTCCCCACCACGTATATACACGCTGCCTGCTACTAGTGGTAAGCATATCGTCTTACAAGGCCATCTAGGCTTTTCCATGTATAACCAATTATTTAAATTTGCCTATCTTTTTAAAAAGCAGCTTATCTGGGGGTTCTACTCCATCCCCTTTATTTTCTTGATGATCGTATATTTTTTTTTTCATTTAGGTAAGCTCCCAAATTCTTATATGTTATATTTTTCTACCCTTTTTTCCCTATTATTTGTCTTCTGGGTTGTCCAGCCTTTCTCACCTTTTCTTTTTTTTTGTTTTTCTTCTCTTTTCCCCTTTTTTTTCCCTTCCCTTTTGTTTCCTTGTTTTCCCTTTGTTTCTTTTCCCAAACTTCTTGTATTAGATATTAGAAGAAGATTATTCACTGTGTATCTTACTTTACAGATGTATTTGAAAAAGGCTTGCAGCCGAAACGTGTATAACCAACATTGATTACAATATTGTCTCCATAGTCATAGGTGTATAAGATACATTTATTGAGTGTATACACGAAGGAATTTTTCCTTTTTTCTTTATGATCCTGTCTTCACTATTGCTTTAAATAAATTTCTCTTTGATATATTGCAAAAATTCCCCTTTGGTGTGCAGTGGTTTTCTATTTATACTGTTACGAGACTACGTCTCTTCCACGATTGCACCCAGTGCCCTATGAAATCTAGGTGTGTGGAACCTCTTCTATATAGAAACTGAACTACAGGTCGTATCCCTTGAAAACAAACTATTAATATTTTGAGCCACTAATAGGTAAATGATTATGTGGGAAATTATTGAAAATATTAAAGGACTATACAGTGAAGATTTTTAGTTAATACTACACACTTGTAATAGGAGTCAGGTTTGTAAGCTGGAATACTCCTTCAACTTTTTTAATAAAATATTAAAGTGCACTTCTTTTCTGACGCACTATGTATTCTCTTTACATGTTCCATTTCTGCTTTTTTTCCCCCAACAACTCCTTGATCTAAAAGAAATTGAGCTGAAATTCTCACTGAATACATTTGCCTTTTTAATTATACCTTATTATCATGATGACTGTGCTGTTCAACCCACCATAAGTTACTCATCTCAGGTGAAGTCAAATTACATCCGTGGGCTCATACATACAATTATCTCATTTATCATGCTTTCTAATTCTTCCGATTCTTCCATAAATGCTGTGGATTATGTAATCTAAACTGGAGTAGCAGCAGCCATCCTGCTGGATATTGGATCAAACGCAGTCACCGCATCAGTGAACAGTATACTGTATGTTCCTGGGTGCATAAATATCACTTCAACAATAACTTACATCTAATGTCTTTTATTTGTTATTATCAAAGCATAATTATACACAAAGTATAATTGTTGTTTTGACAACACATTTTGTATATATTCTTTGCGTGTTGGTTTTTTAAAATGTATATATATATTTTATATTAATTTTATTGTATATTTATACTATAAATTACACATAGGGCATTTTCTCACTGACGTGAAATCAGAGTAAACCTTACCCGTTTTAGATAAATTAGGATATTATATATAGGAAATTAGATAGATAGACATACAAACACACATTTGCTGGGAAATTTTGAATTCTCAGCAGCCGCATCCAGACCCCCTCCCACCCCAGGGAGTTGTCAGCAGTTACTGACCAATAGCAGCAACAACACCTAACAAGATATTTTGTAAGAGGAAGTGCTTCCATTCACCAGCCCAGACCATGTGGAAGTACCATAGTGACCTGCAGGTCAAGTGATCTGCCAGAGAGTGGCTTAGTGCAGCTACATCTTTTTGTCCTATGAATAAAAAGGTCCTGGCTGAACCCTGTCCCCTATGTGACAGCCAATGCTAAATTTATGCAGCTATTAGAGGATGCATGAAGGACAGAGATCTCGATCACATCAGAGCCCTGCTGCAGCCGTGCCATCCATACCTGGCCTTATTCTAAAAATTCACTTGAAATTTTAATTAATGTTGCATTTTAATTAGACAATAAAGAAATCAAAATAATAAGGCAATGTGAACCTGTAGCATAACCAGCTCAGTTGCCCTACCTTATTCCAAAAGCACAAACCAAACTGTTTGATACTAAAGTCTGCACGTATGGTTTATGGACAGATATCTCAGTCTAAGAAGATTTATGAGAAGATTAGAGAAATGTCCTCAACGCTCATATGGCTGGAAAGGTTATTAAGATGCTGGCATAGTGTAAAAATCATTATTATTCTTATCAAAAGCATTCATCTGACAGAAATCAAAAGAGCAGGGCGTATAATATTCCAAGAGAACACGAAGAAACTCATAGTAATGCCAATGGATCAGTAGACTTTTCTTGTAAACACTGTACAAAACAGTAGTATGCATAGGTTGACAGCAAGTGAAAAGCCACATACACATTTACAAAAGAAAAACTAAAAAATATTCTGTAGACAGGTAAGTTACAAAGTGACCTTTTTGGTATAAATGATAGCTACTTTGTTTGTCAGACATCTGATTATTTCCATTAGTGATAGAATTTGTTCCAGAAAATTAGTAAGAGGAGGTCTGCGTTCCTGGTTGTATGTCACAGGGCTAAGTGGAAGTGTCTATGACCCTACTTTCAGGCAAAGGTAAATGTTCATCTAAATGTTACATTTGGAAGCATATCTGAGGATTATTCAATGTAAAAGGTATTAAATTACACAGGATTTAGGTCCCATGTTGTTGTATAACATGTGACAGGTGTGACAGGGCACCAATTAAAGTGATTATGGAGACAGTCAGTGAGATAACAGGTCAGAGGCATAGGACAGCAGAGTTGATGACAATCAAGGCTTGGACTGACCCACAAGAGAGAAGCGGCCACATGGGCATGATACGCCCCTAAGAATTGCAGGCTGAGGGCTGCTTTTTAGGTTGAAAGGCAGAGAAAGAGAGGCAGAACATAAGAGGTATGTGTAGTCATGTACAGTATCTATAGAATGGGCCCCCAAGAATCAACTGTACTGGCGAGCACAAGGGGGGCGAGGGCAGCAACACATATAGCATGCAAGATAGTGAAGACAGAGAGCTGGGAATTAGTTACAAATCAGGGAATGGAGTGGAGGGAAGGGGTGTAGTAATAGTTAATAAGGACAAGGTTAAAAGAATGAAAACCAAAATTCAAAACTGCATGCTGACCAATGCCAGGAGTCTCACTAACAAAATACATGAATAAGAATCATTTATTGCTGAAGAAAAGTATGACATAGTGAGGATAACTGACATGGCTGGATAAGACCTATGACTGGGAGGTTAACTTACAGGATTACAGTTTATTTAGAAGAGATCATAAAAAATCGGAAGGGGGGATGTGTGTGTCTTTATATAAAATTCTGTCTGAAGCCAACACTGCAGGAAGATATAGATACAGGGAATCAGCATATGGAGTCATTGTAGGTAGATTTACATGGGGGTAAAAACAATAAAACAGTTCTATTAGGGGTCTGCTATAGGCAATATAACACAACCCATGGAAGATGTACTCCTTAAAAAAATAGATGAGGCAACTAATCATAATGAGGTTGTTATTATGGGTGACTTAAACTACCAATACATAGATTGGGAACCTGAAACCTGTAGCTCTCATAAAGGAAACAAGTTTTTGTCAATAACTAAAGATAATTACCTTTGGTAAGATATTTATTTCAGGAACAACAGATTTCTACGTTTCAGCACTGGAATTTTGTAGGCATGGAGTCAATTGCTTTAAAATGGTCACTAATAGAGATGGGCAAATCGATTCTAATGAAGTGGAACTCGTTTAGAATTTCAGGAAAAATTTGATTCTTCACAAAGGCGAAGTTCATGGTGATTCGCGGGAACAAATCGTCTTTTTTTCTAAAATGGCCGCAAGCACATGGCGTGACATAGGGCAGAGAACTATGGGAGGAAGAAAGGAACACCATCATTGTCATGTGCAGACATGAAGCCAATCAGCAGCCAGCGGGCTTCTGTGACGTCACAGCACTTTAGATACGGCAGCCATGTTATATTCTGACACTTGCTTGTGGACAGGAGACACAGTGACTTCTGGCTGCTGCAGCTATATATTGCACTCTGTGCAAAACTAATCCATTTTTTGAGCTTCTGGAGTGAAAGACCTTCACAATTGTGTGTCATATACACACCTGTTCCTATTTTGTTTGTTTTAGTTTGTGGAGTATCCATAAAATCCAGGGTGTATGTATTTCTGCCCCATACACGCCTGAAATCCATCTAGTTCACTCTGTAGGCTATTCTATTTTTTCCCGGGGGTTTCATTACCCCTTTTGTTTGGGGGGGAATTGGTTAAATCGGGGTGTGTGTATTTTTTGCCTCCTACACCCTACACCCATCTCTTATTCATGGGGTTTTTGTCCCAAAGGGGTTTTTTTTTCTCCTTTGTTTAGTGGGGAATTTGAGTCAAAAAGGGTGTGTATATTTCTGCCCCGTACACGCTTGAAATCCATCTGGTTCATTCTGTAGAGTATTGTATACCATGGATTAATTTCTCCTCTTGTTTTGTGCGGTAATTTGAGTAAAATCCAGGGTGTGTATTTCTGCCCCATACATGCCTCAATTCCATCTCATTCACTCTGTAGGATATTTTATACCAAGGGTTAATTTCTCCTCTTGTTTTATAATAATAAATAATAATAATCTTTATTTATATAGCGCCAACATACAGTATTCCACAGCACTTTACAAATTAAGAGGGAACAGGCAAAAAGACAGACATTACAGAATAAAAGCTACTTACAGATGAGACATATGGTGTGAGGGCCTTGCTCGCAAGAGCTTAAAATCTTTTACGGTGTATGGGTGAGACAAAGGGTAAAAAGTGCTAGGTTTACAATGGTCCAGCCATGTTTCATAAATATTAGGTGGTTTATATAAAACTTGGGTGAACCTGCGCCCTGACAGTACATCTATATACAGATAAGTGCATGTGAGTGCCCAAGTGTAGGGAGTGACAGAGGTGTGTGATAGCAGGTGGGGGTTCGCAATTAAGGATCTTGGTAGGCCAGACTGAGAAAATGTGTTCTGAAGGCCCTCTTAAAACTATGAGGGTTGCGAGTGTGCCTGCTCGCCCGCCGTAGCATATTTCAGAGTACTGGTATCGCACGTGAAAAATCTTGGAGACGGGCCTGGGAGGTTCGGATGACTGAGGCATGTAGTCTAAGATCATCAACAGAGCAGAGAGAGCGGGTAGGGTGGAACACAGATATGAGGGAGGAGATGTATGGGGTGCAGCGCTGTGGAGAGCTTTATGGGTGAGAGTGATTAGTTTATGCTATATTCTGTACTGGATGGGCAAATAGTGCAGCGAGTAACACAGAGTAGAGGCATCAGTATAACGGCTGGAAAGAAAGATGAGCCTGGCTGCTGCATTAAGGACAGATTGGAGAGGGGAGAGTTTGCAGAGTTGGAGACCAATAAGCAGGGAGTTACAGTAGTCAAGATGGGAAAGAATAAGAGCAACAATGAGGGTTTGAGTTGTTTCCATAGTGAGAAAAGGACGGATTCTGGAGATGTTCTTGAGGTGCAGGTTACAGGACCGGGCAAGAGATTGAATATAGGGGGTGAAGGACAGTTCAGAATCTTATATAACCCCAAGACAGCGTGCCTGCTGCCTAGGAGTTATGGAGGTTCCACAGACTGATACAGAAGTAGTAGGGGGGGAGGGGGTTAGTAGATGGTGGAAAGACAAGAAGTTCAGTTTTAGTGAGGTTTAGTTTAAGATAGAGGGAGGACATGATGTCAAAGACAGTGGATAGACAGTCACTAGTGTTTTGTAGCAGGGCAGGAGTGATGTCACGGGAAGAGGTGTATAATTGGGTGTCATCAGCGTAGAAATGGTACTGGAAGCCACATCTGCTGATGGTTTGTCCAATGGGGAGTGAAAAGAGGAGAGGACCTAGAACCAATCCCTGAGGAATGCCAACAGCAAGAGTAAGAGGAGAGGTGGTAGAATCGGAAATGAGACACTGAAGGAGCGATTGGAGAGGTAATTTCAGTCAAATACAGGGTGTGTGTATTTCTGCCCCATCCATGCCTGAATTCTATCTCATTCATTCTGTAGGGTATTTTATACCAAGGGTTAATTTCTCCTCGTGTTTTGTGGGGGAATTTGAGTAAAATACAGGGTGTGTATCTGCCCCATACATGCCTAAACTCCATCAACTTCCGACTGTGGGGGTATTTTAATCTGTGGCCAATTGTTAATTTATCCAGCCTTTGTGGAGAATTCTGTGTCAAATCCAGTGTTTGTGTAATTAAGCCCTACATACATCTCAAATCCAGCCAGTTCAGTTTCTTGGGAAATTGCTATCTGTGGCAAACAGTTAATTTTTTCACTTATTGTGGTGATTCTGTTAAACGCTGATACATGCAGAGCCCCCCCAAAAGAGTGGGGTGGGTGTCATCAGTAATTTTGCATTGACATCACTAATCATTTTGCTCTTCCTTTGATCCTTCAGTGTTCGCTTTCAATTGATCAGTAATCCATCATTGCTAAAGCCAAAAAGAAACAGGAGTTGATCCCACAAATAATAAGTAAATGGAATATTTGCATGTCTTCTGTGTTTTGTATCCACTCCTGCTTTTGGCTACCTAATCATCAGACAATCCTGATGCAAACAAAGGACCATGGCATACTAGCCTTACGGCTTCTACGAAGACATAATCGGTTGTATTTGTCCTTTTAATTCTTTCTGACAGATTAAAAGAAGGGGAAAACCAAACATAGTGGTGGAGGGTGGAAATAGCATTAGGAAACCACTGGGTGGTCGACTGAGAGAGTGGTCAGTTGGCAACAGCATGAGTAGGCCACAGAGTGGCAAATGACAGATTGTGGAGGTGGCAGCAGCATGATTAGGCCACAGATTAGCACAACTACACAGCGTGGAGGTGGCAGCAGCAGCAACATCAGGCCGGAGAGTGGCACAAAGTCATAATTTTGAGATGCCGGCATCTAGGTGACAGAATGAGGAGGTGGCGGCAACAGCAGCATGAAGCCAGAGAGTGACATGGTGACAGAGCCTGGAGGTGACAGCAGCAGCAGCATGAGGAGACCTGAGTGGTGAGGTGGCAGCAGCATCAGAATGCTAGATAATGGCCCAGTGAAGAGTGGGGAGGTGGGTGGCAATACCAGTTCCTGGTTAAGATGATGAGTAGTAGAAGGAGCAGCTGGCAGCAGATGTGTGTCATTAGGCGGGTGGCAGCATCAGAATAGTAGCTGAGGCAGGTAGCCAGAAAAATCCAGGGTTCAGGGTCTGCTTCAGGTGATGCTGCTTGGGGGTACCTAAATCACTTGGGGGATGAAGTAAGCTGCTCATCAACAACTCCAGTCTCAGGTTGCTGAAGATGGAGCTGGTACTGCTCTTACAACCCCAACCTCCCGCAGCAGCCGTGGCACATGAGCGCTGAGGAACCACCCGGTCAGATCTGCGGGAGGATGGACGATGGCACAAATAGATCTCTATATCATTACCAATAGCTGCACTCTCTCACTGACACCACAAGTTCGCTACCTTGGGATAACGTTTGACTCCAATCTGGCCTTTCAAACCACACATCCAAACCCTTACCCTTGCCTCCACCTGAAAAATATCTCCTGAATCCGCTCATTCCTTCACTTTGAAAGCGCAAAAATGCTTGTCCATGCCCTCGTCATCTCACGCCTAGAGTATAGCAACATCCTTCTTTGTGGCCTTCCATCTAGCAACCTCGCTCCTCTTAAATCCATCCTTAACTCTGCTGTCCGTCTGATTCACCTCTCTCCTCATTACTCCTCTGCCTCTCCCCTTTGCCAATCCCTTCACTGGCTGCCCCCACTGAACTCATGTGGCCGTGAGATGTAGTTACCACCTCTCCAGTCCCCTGAACAGCCAGATTTTGCAGCATATGTTCTAGGACATGAAGCAGTGAAATGACGTTTTTCATCCCATAGTCCTGGCGACTGACAAATAACGTGGCCTCCTGAAAGAAGAGCTAGCCAGCTCCTATGCAAGATATTTATGCGCTGCAGTCGGGGAATACTTAAAACCAAATGATCTTTAGAACTGATGTCACTAATAGTGGAGTACGAACAAAAAACTTTGGATGAGTTAAAAATTACAATTATGGAATCTAGATCTAGTGTGCATAAATTTCATCAGGAAACCGTGTATGCTAATTTAATGAAGAAAATGGAGGTAAATGTAGACAAATTGGAGAACCACATTATTGCGACTAAACAGAATACATATAGACGAGATATACAAGATTACAGCTCTTACAAGGTTTATGACTGGAGTAAGTCGCCTAAAATTCCTAAATCCATCTTCGAAAAAAACAGGAGTAGCTCTAGAAGTAGAGTCAGCTTTTCCGAAATAGATTCCACTGACCGTTCCATTTCAGACACTTCGGGGGATTTGTCAGAACATACAGCGGAAGAAGATGCCGCAACCCCAAATGCTTATGAAAGATTTAATAATAGAAGAACTACACCAAGATCGGAAAGTAGAGTAAATCCAACTGATCAGGCCAATCAGCGCCCCCCACAAGCTCGAGGAAATAGAGCATCAAAAAACGGAGGAGGGCAGGAAGGAAACACCAGGGGCCCAAACACCAATCGGGGTCCCTGGGACCTTTGCAAAGTCCGCAAGTATTATCGTCACCGGTCATAAATCTATCAGCATACATCATTTCAGAGGAAATTATTTCAGTATTGTCTAAGGGATTGGGTTACTCACCATCTTGCAATTTTTAAGTTTTTCAGATCCTATTAGACGTAAACAGATTTGTGAGACTTATAACTCTAAAGAACCATTTCCGGACAGTAGAAGGGGACAATAAATCGCATATCTCTCAAGATGAGAATTGTTTAGATGCTAGCAATACTGAGAATGTTATTCCAGAGTTTAACGAACTAACTAGTATTGTCCAACTACGCCAGCTGCAAAGTGAGTCTACGATGGACAATTATGGCATTGACGATAATGAAACAGATTTCACAGTTGCCAACTCTGACTTCTATCCAGTCAACTCCCGATTGTCTACTATGGATATCTTTCAAGAAAGAGACGAGGAGGATTTAATTTCCCTGTATGAAAATGAGGTTTTGGACGAACACAATAAATCTTTTTCTAATTTGACAAATAAAGAACGTAAAGCCTTAATGAAATTAGAACACAATGTCAGGGTTGTAGTTAGACAAGCAGATAAAGGGGGTGCCATTGTCATTCTGGACAGTGGTTTATATAAGAGAGAGCTTATGACAATGTTACAAGACACAACCAAATATAGGTACCTTTTAGATGATGCCACTGAATCTTACAGAAAAGATCTGTTACATGTTTTGAGTCAAGGTGTAACATGGGGTTTATTACTAATAAGTTGGCTGAAAATATGAATACTAAAAATCCAGTGATACCCATTATACATGCCTTTCCCAAAATTCACAAGGGTGGATTTCCACCAGATTTTTGGCCCATCGTCTCCGGCATTGAATCTTTGAATGAGCAGCTGGTACGATGGGTCGATATCCAACTGCAACATTTGGTGACCAGTCTCCCGGGATTTTTGAGAGACACCAAACAGTTGGTGTTTACACTGGAATCCATGGTATGGCCAACGGGGGGGACCTGGTTGCCCTGTGATGTGGTGGGCTTATACCCCAGCATCCCACACGACCAGGCCCTCCCCGTGTTGTCCAATTTTCTGGAACGTTACAGCAGTTTTTCCAAAGAGAAACAAAATATTTTGGTTTTGGCTGTGGATTATCTCCTATCCCACAATTTTTTTATGTTTGATCGTCTTTTCTTCCAGCAATTAACTGGGGCCTCAATGGGCGCTAGGTTTTCGCCAGCTTTGGCGAATATCTATATGGTGGCCTGGGAAGAAAATTTTTTATTTAATACCAACCATCCTTTCCACGAGTGCATCAAGTGGTATTCCCATTATATTGATGATCTTATTTTTATTTGGGTGGGAGATCTTCAATCCATAGCCAAATTTGTTTCCTATATAAATAACAACGATATGCAACTTCAATTTACGCATGAATACAATGCTATGACTTTGAATTACCTAGATCTCACGGTTATAGGTAGAGAAGGGAAACACATACAAGTGAAACCATATAAAAAACCCACTCAGAGAAATTCCATTTTGAGGGCGGACTCTTGCCACCCCTCACATGTGACTAATAACGTACCAACAGGCGGACTTATTCGTATTAAACGTAATTGTACTTCATCTGAAGACTTTATATCACAACAAGAACAAATTTCTGAGGGTTTAAACAATAGAGGATATTCAAAGAAAGTGTTAAATAAAGCTGTAGATAAAGTTTCTAAAATTTCAAGATCCCAGCTTTTTCAAAAGAAAAATAGAAATAGTAACAGGTCAAATTTGTAACAAACTAAAGCAAACAATATCATAAAATCATCAATATTGTGAAAACGCATCTGCCCATACTTTATGTTAACCAATATATGAAAAATCTTTTAAGATTTAACACCAAATTTGTACCCCGCAGAGCCCCCACTATTGGGTCTTTGATATCACCCAGTACTTTTACAACTTCTTCTTCAAACAAAACTATGTGGTTAAACACCAAAGTTTTTTTTAAATGCGGTCACAATATTTGTACAGTTTGTAACTACGTAAAAAAAAACATCTACCTTCCTTTCTTTCTCTAATGGTAAATCTTTCCCCATTAAAAAATTTATAAACTGCAACACTAAAATGGTAGTTTACCTGATAGCATGTGAAGATTGCCGCATCCAGTATGTCGGCTGCACCACAGGGCCATTAAAATCTCGCATACGACGCCATCTCTCAGACGCACTGAGATTGGGGTGTTTTGGAGCGTCAGCGGTATCTAAGCATTTCGCTGACGTACATCAAGGGAACCTTACATCCTTAACGGTGGTGGGTACTGAGCGTATTGAACGCTCTCCACGCGGAGGAGACACTCACAAAAAGTTGCTAGCGAGGGAAGCGTGGTGGATTTTCCATTTGGAAACACGCTTCCCTCGCAGCATGAACATCAGACAGGATATTCAATATTATTATTGATTCATTGATTAATGTTTAGCACATGTAATTAAGTTATTTCTTATGCAGTAATCTGCAATGTTTTAACCTGTTTATTATGTTGTAACTTTGGATGGACTTCCATGTCATATCCGGTTTATACTATATTTAAATCGTGCAGTCACACCTGTTTGGATGCCAGGATGAAGGGTCACGTGACCCGAAACGCTTCGCTGTCGATCTAGGTGCTATGGACTAACTGCTGCATCTCCCGTGAGTCAGATCGTTTATATGGTTTGGAACCTTTTAATGCATCAATAAAGTCTATGGATATGTTTTAAGTATTCCCCGACTGCAGTGCATAAATATCTTGCATAGGAGCTGGCTCGCTCTTCTTGAATTTTGGACATTATACCATTACGGGATTGCACCCGGAGCCGTGCTTCCAGCTTTGACTACCAAAGGTCTACGAGTGAGGTGAGCTGTTTTACTTCTATTGACTGCCTCCTGAAAGAGCCTGAGCAAATGTTCATTTTAAGGAGGGTGTGCTTGGTGGTGTAGAAATTTCTAAAGTCCTTGCAAAGTTTCCTGGCCAGTTCTCTGAATGGTACAGAGTCCACCACTTGAAAAGGGAGGGACTGCAGTACCATCAAGTTGGACAGGAGCATGGTCAGCTTCTGCACCTTGGGATGGCTAGACGCATACTGCTGTCTCTTGGCAATCGTCTCAGTGAACGACTGCTGGCACCATGAGTGGGGAGGAGCAGGAGCATCTGGACCAGTAGATGATGTGAAAGACAGACAACTCCATTCGGTATTGGTTGTGCAGTCTTGACTGCCTGAAATGGGAGGCGTGCCACTGGGTGCTTCTGCTGCAGCAGGATGGACCACCACATCTGAGATACGTTTCTCCCAGGTCACTATATGGTGACGCTGCATATGTTGACGCAGGGATGTGGTGCCAACGTTAACTCCCTGGCCACACTTTACTTTCTGCCCACAGATTCTACATAAAGCCATGTTCACCTCCTCCGGTGTCTTGGCAGAAAACTGGCACACCGCCGAGTAGGTGATTGTACCACCAGTGCTCCGCGCTGACTGACCGTTACCGCTGCTACCTCGGTGAGCCCCTGCGCTGCTACTTTCTAGGACCTGCAAAGTGGGTCGTCTAAATCGTGACCGTTTGGCTCCCGACCTCACACTGCTGCCACCCTGCTGACTCCCGGCCACACTATTGACTTGCCGGCTGCTCCACTGCCTGACGCGCAAGCTGCTGCTCTCTTCTCCTGATGATGATGAAGAAGCCCTTGCTTGAAGAAGCCTAGTCAACCATTCAAGAACCGTTGGCTTGGTAGTCAACACACGGCCGCTAGATGACACCAGAAGCTCTGGCCTCATGGAGTGACCCCTGCAGTGACGTCCCCTTACTGTACTGCAACCTGTGCCTGCTCCAGGAACCTACTATTGCGTTCTTTGATGCTATAGTAGGATCTTGACTAGAGATGGGCGAATTTCTCAAAAATTCGGTTCGGTCACTTCGCCGAATTTTTTTCCGACAAAAATAAATTCGGTCCGAATTAAATTTCTGGCCGAATCCCAGTTAAAAAAAACAGCTATTTCCAGGCTGCACAGAGCCTGCAGGGTGCTGTAGAACGTTTGTCCCATGTTTAAAATATGCCGAGGACCCTTGGTTTGGTCTTCATACAATGTTGTGTTTTAGTTAATGACACGTACATGACTGCGCCGCTCTTAGAATCGCTTCACTATAAAATTCCCTGGGCACTTAAGAGGGCAAAACTGACCAAAAAACTAAAGGGGGGAATGTAGCCTGATAAAGTCATGGCAGCGACAGTGGAAAAAAACAAAGCTGAGGGCTCAGGTGGCAACATCAGTGACAGAGTGTGGAGGGGTGACGGCGGTCGCCACAGCAGCATGAGGTCGAGTGGCACAATTACATTCTGGAGGTGGAAAAAAACAGGAGAGGCCAAAGAGTGGCACAATTACAAGTGTGGGGAAGTTGACGGAAATAAACAGCAGCAGCAGCATGGGGTCAGACAGTGGCACAATGACATTCTAGAGGGGGCCCAAAAACAGGAGTAGGCCACAGTGGCACAATGACACAGGTGTAGGTTTCACACAGCAGCCACAGCAGCAGCATGAGGTCAGACAGTGGCACAATGACAGGTGTGTAGGTCACGGCAAGCAGCCACAGCAGGCAGCATGGGTTCAGAAAGTGGCCCACAATGATACAGGTTTTAGGTGACGGCGGCACCCAGCATTAGGTCAGACAGTGGCACAATGACATTCTGTGGGGGCAAAAACAGTAGTAGGCCACAGAGTGGCACAATGACAAGAGTGGAAGGTGACGGCGGCAGCAGCATGAGGTCAGACAGTGGCACAATGATATTCTGGAGGTTTGGCAAAAACTGGAGTAGGCCACAGAGTGGCACAATGACAGAGAGGGAAGGTGACGGCGGCAGGAGCAACAGCATGAGGTCAGAGAGTGGCACAATGACACAGTGTGGGGGCCAGGGCACCAGCAACAGCAGCAGGAGGTCATAGAGTGGAACAATGACAGAGTGTGGAGGTGGGTGGCAATACCAGTCCCTGGTAAAGATGGTTGGTGGCAGATGGAAAGAAAAAAACTGTCAGCAGATGTTTGGCATCATTTGGGTGGCGGCATCAGAATAGTGGCTGAGGCAGCAAATTTGAACCCAGACTCATTTCTCACATTTGGGTGATGCGTCATGGCTGTGTTAGTCTGACGCCTAAGGGCATTGTTGGGAAATCCTGGCGATCCACGCCTGATTCATCTTGACCAAAGGTCAGTGTTCCACAATTCCCATGGACAAGCGGGTTCTCCTTGGGGTAACGATGGCCCCCGCCGCACTGAACACTCCGCTCTGATGCCACACTACTGGCCGGGCAGGACAGCTTCTCCACTGCAAACCTCGCAAGTTGCGGCCACACATCCAGTTTGGTGCCCAGTAGTCCAGCGGATCTTCTAACTGGGTTGGCAGGTGCTGTCCAAGTAGGCCACCACCTGTTGGTTAAAGGGTCTGCTCCAGGTCCTGCTGCTGCTGCTGGCGGCTGCCTCCCCTCACTAGGGGTGAAGGAAGCTGTCATCAGTGACTCCAGACTTAGGTTGCTGCTGATGGAAACCTGGTATGTGAAACATCGCATATCAGAGTGTGTTGGGGAGGCCGTTCTGCCGCTGCAACTCAAGGAGGGTGTTCCTGGCTTGTAGAAATGGATGAAGTGCATGCACATTTCCTGGCCATTTTCAGAATCTTCTGAAGATTGGTGGAAGACTTCAGGAACCTTTTCACAACCAGATTGAAACACGTGCGCCATGCAGGGCGCATGGACCATCCCTCCTCGGTGCAGCGCGGACACCATGTTCCTCCATTGTCCGTCACCATGGTTCCGATTTGCAGTTGGCGTGGAGAAAGCCACACACGATTTCTTGCTGCATGATGCAGAGCAGTTTCCCCCCCTGTGTGACTTCGTTCGCCGAGGCAAGCCAGGTGTAGAACTGCGTGACACCGCTGTGCCCTTTCACATGTGGTATGATGGAGCAGTACTTGTGGAGGCTGAGATGGTGGTGGTGGTGGAGAAAGGAGGAGGCGGACATTGGCGCAGGAGCCGCGTTTGACAACGTGGAGAGAAAACGCGTCTCCTGTCCCAGTCGTTGGTGTGCCTGGGCAGGAAGCACATTCACCCAGTGGGCCGTAAAGGACATTACTGGCCCTGACGTAGTTACAGCTTCCAGACGTTCCGCCGTGCCGGAACAAACCGATAAGCTCAAGGACTGGCCCACCTTCTGTTCTACATATTTATGAAGTGCTGGTACTGCCTTTTTGGAAAAGAAATTACGGCTTGGAACTCTCATCTCGCTCGGCAAAAAGCCATTAGTTCTCTGAACGGTGCAGAGTCCCCCATTTGGAATGGGAGGGACTGCAGTCAGGCTCGGAACTGGGACGACGGGGGACCCGGGGAATCCCCCGGTGGGCCACGCAGACGCTGCGGGCCCGGAGGCTGTTGCGACGCTCACGGGGACGTCAGTGCATCGGTAAGCTGAACGGCCACGGGACCCGCGTCCCGACCGCTCAGCAGTCCGGCCCGGGAGGAAGTTGGGGACTAATGTCCCGGCTCACGGGGTCTGCGCAAAAGGGCTGTCAGCGCTCCGCCTTCAGCCTGCCGGGCGCTAGCCCCTATGCTGACGTATGCGCGAGCAGGTGACGTCACTTCACCGCGACGCCTATGCGGGCGGGCAGTACGAGCGGGCTTACGGCTGCACGGAGCGCGGCGGGGACTGTCCAGGAGCGGGAGCCGGAGCGGCGAGCAAAGGTCAAGTGAAACCACTCACCTTGATTGGTATTTTTTTTGTTGCTTTTTTTTTTAAAATTCTCCTACAAGAGGGGCTCTGGCTACTATGGGGGGACACTTCGTAAGGGGGGGCCTGGCTATATGGGGGGGGGACACTGGCTAAGAGGGGGGGGCCGGGTATTTATGTGGGGACACCTGCTAAGGGGGACCTGGCTACTATGGGGGGACAAAGGCAAAGGGGGGCCCCTGGCTACTATGAGGGGGACACTGGATAAGGGGCGGCCTGAGCCTAACTAATGCGGGTGGAAATGGCTATGGGGGGGCCTGGCTACTATGGGGGGACACTGGCTAAAGGGGATCCTGGCTACTATGGGGGGGACATTGGCTAAGGGGGGGGTTCTGGCTTCTATGGGGGGGACACTGGCTAAGGGGGGGGTTCTGGCTACTATGGGGGGGGCACTGGCTAAGGGGGGCCCTGGTACTAGTGGGGGACCACTGGCTAGGGGGGGCCCTGGCTACATTTGGGTGGGGGGTATCTGGCTAAGGGGGGCACTGGCTACTATGGGGGGGACACTGGCTATAAGGGGGGGCTCTGGCTATATGGGGGGGGACACTGCTTAGGGGGGGCTTTGGCTAACTATGGGGGGGGACACTGGCTAAGGGGGGCCCTGGTACTATGGGGGGGACACTGGCTAAGGGGGGCCCTGGCTACTATGGGTGGGACAATGGCTACAGGGGGAATTCTGGTAATATGGGGAGTGACCTGGCTAAGGGGGGCTCTGACTACTATGGGGGGGGACACTGGCTAAGGGGGGCACCTGGCTACTATGGGGGGGGTGGGGGAAGGGGACACTGGCTAAGGGGGGCCAGGGCTACTATGGAGGGGGGACTTCTGGCCTTACGGGGGCTAGGCTACTATGGGGGCGGGACTGGCTAAGGGCGTGGGCCCTGGATGCTAAGGGGGCCCTGGTACTTTGGGGGGGACACTGGCTAAGGGGGGGGCCTCCTCTCCCACTGACTACTATGGGGGGACACTGGCTAAGGGGGCCTGGTACTATGGCGGGGACACTGGATAAGGGGGGCCCATGGCTGGCTATGGGCGGGACACTGGCTAAGGGGGGCCTGGATACTAGAGGGGGGCACCACTGGTAAGGGGGGCTCTTGGCTAATAGGGGGACACTGGCTAAGGGGGCGCTCTGGCTACTAGGGGGATCACTGGCTATAAGGGGGGCCGTGGCTACTGGGCGGGACGCTGGCTAAGGGGGCCATGGCTACTGGGGGGGACGCTGGCTAATGGGGACACTGGCTAAGGGGGGGCTCTGGCTACTAGGGGGACATGGCTACAATAGGGGGGGCCTGGTTACTAGGGGGGAGACTGGCCTACTAGGGGGGAGACTGGCTACTAGGGGGGGTGGCTCTGGCTACTGGGGGGGGGGGACCTGTAATAGTGGGGGCTCTTACTACAGGAGTGGGGCCCTGACTACAAGGGGGGGCTGGGCTACTAGGGGGTGCCCTGGCTACATGAGTTGGCCCCTGGTACTTGGGGGGGGCCCTGGCTACCTAGGGGTGGCCCTGCTTACTACAGGGGGCCCTGGCCACCTCCCGGGGGGGCCCTGGCGACCTACCCGGGGGGCGCTGGCTACCTACAATTGGGGAGCCCTGCTAACTAAATGGGGGGCCCTGGTACCTACATTGGGGCCCTGACTACAAGGTGGGGGCCTTGGCTACATCAGGGGTGCTCTGGCAATATAAGGGGGCCTGACTACATAAAAGGGGGCCCTCGTTTTGACTACTACATGATGGGGCCCCAGCTACCTATAGGGGGGGCCTGATACAAGGGCGTCCTGGACTTTCCTACATGGGGCCTGACCTACAAGGTGGGTTCTGAGCTACTACAGGGGGCCCTGACTACAAGGGGGGTTATGATACCCTACAGGGGGCCCCTGACTACAAGGGGGGTTCTAGGCTACCTACAGGGGGCCATGTCTACAAGGGGGGCCCTGGCTACTAAACACTATAGGGGCTGCTGACTACTACACAAGTTAGCTAAATAGGGGGCCCCTGACTTCCTGTAGACTACTAAAGGGGAGACACCTACTGTCTGTAATACTACCTAAAGGAGACCCTAACTGTCTGGTTAAAAGTACCTAAAGGCGACCCTAACTGCCTGTTATAGTACCTAAAGGAGACCCCTAACTGCCTGTATAGTAACTAAAGGGGGACCCTAACGCTTGCAGCCTATTTAAAGGGAGACCCATAATACCTACAGACTACTTAATGGGGGAATACACCTACCTACAGCCTAAATAATTGGGACTCACTACACATACCTACAGCCTAACTTACTGGGGTCCACCAAACCTAACTGTAAAGCCTTTCATCTTCATAACTGGGCCTGCTTATCTACCAGGGGGCCTATTTACCTACCCACCTGTGGACTAGGTACCCACCCAACTACCTGGGGCTGGCCTAGCAACTTATCCAGCGGGGTCTAACTCCTATATAGGGACCTATCTAGTTACCTGTTCTTTCTTCTTTTGTCTTGGCCTCTCCACACCCTCTCAAACCCTTAGGTTTCTAGGCTTGTACACCGGGGGGTTTACCCCCCCACCCCCCCCCCCCCCCCCACGTTTTTGGGTGTAAGCGGTACGGGGGATATTACTTAAAAGTCATACATAGAAGCGTTGTCGTATGGTTCGTGTGGAACGGATGTGCGCACGCGACTCGGTTAGTACGTCCCGTCTGCGGGACGAGTGATTCGAGCGGAGTCAGGGTTGGACGGTAAGAAGAGCTCTAAGTGACGGGGATGAGTGATGGAGTAGGCGTCACTGTGGAGTCCTGCCGCTGGGCGGATGTATATATCGCCCTGCAGCACGGTTGGTGTTGCTGGAATACCTGTACGCTTCGATACCTGAGCTCGGTGTATCCATTTCGGACCCTCCTGTGGTCGCCACTCTGTAAATTGTGACTATTATCCCCCCACCCCCCCCCCCCCCCCCCCCCCCCCCCCCCCCCCCCAACCCCGCGTCCCCTCCACCCCCTGTGTTGTAGGTTAGACCTGAGCTGTGTGTTCAGTTCATCTATGTGGTCTCCATATGGCGGTGTGGGTGTGGTTATATCTCACTGCAGGCTGGTGTTTAAAGTATGATCTCACTTATATGGTGTCACTTGATCAGTGGTTTGGTGTTGTAGGCTTGATAATGTGCTATGGAGCTGGTGGTCTGGACCGTCTTAATGATGGTATATCACTTGATATGTTACGGTGATATGTTATTATTTCACGGACTTTCGCGATCGGGTATTGTAGTGCAGCGTACACTTGTCCATTGATTGTAAGAGTGAGGGAACACCTTGACCCTGTGATAGGAGTTACTCCTTTTTACTTTTTTGTGGTGTTTTATAATTTTAGAAAGGGTGGGGAGGATGCGTGACAAGGGAAACGTGGCGGGGGATTATAGTGTATGTGGGTGGAGGAGGATTTGTATGTGGGTGGGGGGCGGGTATGTTGTATGTGGGTGGAGGGGGATATTGTATGTGGGTGGAGGGGGATATTGTATGTATGGGTGTGAGGGGGGATAATGTATGTGTGGTGGTGGGGGATATGGATGGAGCCTATTAGCCCCTGTGTCTATGATATGTTAGACTGACTACTAAATGTGTAACTACATTTGTATCATACTCAACAATATCAGTATCTGTTTGCAATCATCGTAATTATGTGGTAAAATGGGCGCATTTATGTCTGAGAGGCCGGTTAATATTTTAATGTACAGTAGGGTGGGGCCGCCGAGTGATCATTTCCCTGTGGGCCCCAGACCCCCCAGTCCGACACTGACTGCCAGTACCTATACAAATTGGACAGGAGCTTAGACGGTCAGCTGTTGCCACCTTAGGAATGGATTGGATGCATACTGTTGTCTCTTTGCAATTCCGCCCGCTAGAACGACTGCTGGCGCCATTGAATAGCGAGGAGAAGGAGCATCAGGACAGGGAGATGATGACAAAGAGAAAACAGCTCCCTTCTGCAGAGGTGGTGGAGCCTTGACTGGCTGCAATGGCATGCGTGCCATTGGGCGCTGCTGCTGCTGTTGCTGCGGGCAGGATGGACCCCCACTTTCTGAACCCCAGTTTCTCCAGGCCACTGGATGGTGACGCTGCATGTGTTGACGCAGGGCCGTGGTGCCAACGTTAGCTCCCTGGCCACGCTTCACTTTCTGCCCACAGATTCTACATATACCCATAGTCGGCTCCTCTGGTGTCTTAGCAAAGAACTTCCACACCGCCGAGTATCGGATTTTACCGCCAACGCTCCGCACTGAGTGACTACTACCACCGCTACCTCGCTGAGCCCCTGTGCCGCTACTTTCTTGAACCTGCGAAGCGGGTTTTTTACCCAGTGGCCGCTTGGCTCACGACCTCACACTGCTGCTATCCTGCTGACTCACGGCCACACAACCCACTTTGGCTGCGTCCGCTGCCTGACGCGCAAGCTGACGCCCTCTTCTTCCTGACGATGATGAAGCCCTTGCCTCACCCGGCTCCAAGTGCGGTCGGCTACATCAATCATCTATTTGTGTTTCATCGTCACTGCTGTCCTCATCACGGTCTTGGTATGCAGAGGCTGACCCCTCACAACATTGACCTCCCATGCCACTCTCAACATCTATACTTTGCCGCTACTGCAAGAAGCAGGGGATATTGGCCCATTTCTTCGCTCCCAAGTAGCTGCTGACTGCCCTCCTCAAATTGTTCATCCTCGTATATAGTGGCGCTGAGCCCAGACCACATAGTAGATCTCTGGCTGGGGGAAACCCGGGTGGGACAGAGGCGGGTTGAGGACAGGTGAGGGCCGCTGACCGCTCCCGGGCCATGCTAACTAAGGGTTGTGTCTGACGTTCCCACCGACTCTTGGTTGGGGTTGTCAGATGTCATCTGCGAGGAAGTGGATGACCTAGTCAACCAATCAAGAACCCTTGGGTTGCTAGTCAGCACACGGCCGCTAGATAACAGCGGCAGTTGTGGCCTCACCGAGTGACCCTGCTGCGACGTCCCCTTGCTGTGCTGCGACCTGGGCCTGCTCCAGGAATGTTTGTGCCCCTGCCACTCGCAGGTGAAGAGCCTGCCACCTCTCTGTCTGACATACTGTTTGTTCTAAAAATGTACAGACATGTTTGATGAAGATATCTGTATATGATAAATACACACCCTGTATTTGACTCCAAATGAACCCACTAAGATAAGTGGGTAACCCTTGGATATAAATTGCGCTCCCCCAAATGGGCAGGAAAATTGACTTGTATGTGCCGTTTAAAAAATCTGGTATTTTACTGAATATAAAGCACAAACAGGCTTAATTAACCTTCGGATATGAATTATGCTACAGAATTTCTTCTTGGCAGGGGAAAAACAAAGTTTCTTTTACTGAGTACAACTGCAGAAAAATACTTAGTTAACCCATGGATGTAAATTGCGCAAAAGAATTGAGCAACCAAAAACTACTAGCTTTGTAGCGTGTTACAATGGCATGTTTTTTAAGCTACACAACAAGAGGAAAACTTGTACTTATCCTTCGCTTGTGAATTATGCTACAGGAAAAATGTATTTTTTGGCGGTGAAAAAGACGGTTTATTTTTGTCACCACAACAGCAGAACAACGCTTAAATAACCCTGGATGTAACTTGCGCAAAATAATTGAGCAACCAAAAACTACCAAGGTTTTGTAGCATGTTACAATGGCGTGTATTTTATGGTACCAGCAAGAGAAAAACTTGTAATAACCTTCGCTTGTGAATTATTCTACAGGGCAACATGTCTCTTTTGGCGGTGAACAGACGCGTTTCTTTAGTCACCACAGCGCAGAAACAACGCTTAATTAACGCTGGATGTAAATTGCGGCAAAAGATTTGAGCAGCCAAAAACTACCAGCTTGTAGCGTGTTACAATGGCGTTATTTTCCGCTACACAGCAAGAGAAAATTGTAATTAACCTTCGGTCTTTGAATTATGCATACAGGCAAAATGTCTTTTTTTGGCGGTAAAAAGATGGTTTCTTTAGTCACCACATCAGCAGAACACCGCTTAATTAACCCCTGGATGTAAATTGCGCTACAAAGGAATTGGCAGCCAAAAATACTACCAGCCTTGTAGCGTTTAAGGCGTGTATTTTACACTACACAACAAGAGAGTCAATTGTAATTTTTTTTTCAACCTTCGCTTGTGAATTATGCCTACTGGAAAAATTTAATTTTTGGCTGTGAAAAAGACGGTTTCTTTAGTCACCCAACAGCATGAACATTGCTTAATTAAACCCTGGATATAAATTGCCAAAAGGAATTCGAGCTAGCCAAAAACTACCAGCTTTGTAGCATGTTTACAATGGGTGTATTATACGCTACACAAAACGAGAATAAACTTGTATTAACCTTCGGCTTGGCTTTTTGCCGTGATTAGGCTACCGGAATAATGTCTTTTTTGGCGGTGAAAAAGACAGTTCTTTAGTCCACAGCAGCAGAACAACGGTTAATTAACCCCTGGATGTAAAAATTGCGCAAAAGATTGAGGCAGCCAAAATGAAAGGGTATTTGTATGTAAAACGCTGTTTCTTTAAATAATACAACAGGAACAGGCTTAGATCCCCTTGGATATTTCAATTGCGGTGAGCAATAGCATTAAAATGATATGCAGCTGCACTGGACCACACGGACTTAGTCCAATACCCCACAAAATCAGAAATAGAACTTAAGAAAGCAGTCTTGAGACAAGCTGAGACACCCTGCAAAATCGCTGAAAAAAAAGATTTCTTTTAGTATCAGCATCAAAAGCAGCCGGGGTAGAACCTTCCCTACTCAGTACGGGAGAGCGGTATGAGCTCCAGCGTCGCGCCCGCTTATAAGGGGCATGACGTTACAAAACCCCGCGGTCTCTGATTGGTTTCATCCTCACATGTATGTAGGCTAGCCCTTCTTCCCCCCAAGTTTTTTGCCCCATGTAACCCGCCTGTGCTCGCAGCCATTTTTCAACAAACACACTTCGTTCACGAAGTAACCCAAATTTTGACTTCGTTCCAAAACCAATTTTCCCTAAAATTCAAAATAATTCCCACTTCGTTAAATCAATCGCAAAACCTAGTTTGTTAGCGGGCTTTATTCTGTTTCCCCCTAACTTATGCTGCAAGTTTATTATATATATTCTAAACTGAATTTGGTATGTGCCCCATGCCACGGATTTTGCTAATTACATTAATTACCACATTTTAAACTTGAAATCCACTATCCAGACTTCCCAACACAAATCCTTTTTTCGACATACTCCTCATGGGGAACACTTTACTTTTAGTAATAAGGTAACTACCTGTCTTTACTGCAAGCCGCTGGCAGGCAACACTATCCTAAGGCTCATACATGACATACTATTAAGGCAATACCCACAGGAGAGTATATAAGAACTAAAAGAGTCTGCAGTGAATATACATTATATAGTGAAGAAATATCAAAAATAAATAAAAGGCTCAAAAAGGAGTTCCCCAGGGATCTAGACTGGGCAAATGCAGTACATTAAAAATAGATCGTATGTAAAGTTATAGGTTTCAATGCCCATTTTTCTCAGGGACTTATAAATGTTTTTTGATTTTTTTTTTCTTCAGCGCATATTAAATTTTAAATTGTGAAGTAAAAGTTTAAATTTTTATTAAAAAGTTTTATAATATTTTTTTTTTTTTAAAAATTTTAATATTTTTATTTATCTCTAAGTTCATTCACTAGTACCAATCCAAACGAAACATGGCTATTTCAAAAAGGATTTTTTAAATGTTGGGGTCCCCAATGCACTGCATGCCAGTATGTGGTGTAGAACACTACAAAATTTCCTATCAGCACAAATAAGTACAAACCACTAAAAAAATCTATATCAAGCTGAAATTGTGTCAATTTTCGATCTCAATTTGAGGGGCGAATTTTTCCCGAAATTTTGTTTTTT
>JAODAL010033669.1:0-45286 GCA_025379985.1 Phyllomedusa bahiana | reverse complement strand
TTTTAAAAATGTACTCGGCTCTCATCTTCTTGCCCAATTGTAAAATCAAAATTTATACTTCTGAGAACAGACCAGTTGAGGAAAGAACCCCTTTGATCTGATGCAGCATTACACTGTAAACAAAGCTAATCCACAGAATTTCCATCAGAGCCATGGCAATAAGTGACATGTGAACTATCTTCTCTTGCAGCGAGGATTTCATATCAGCAAGTAGAAAAATTCTGCACCCTATAAAGTATGTTGCAGTTTTCCACTAACTTATAATGACGTGTAATGTACACAGATTTCAGTTCAGAATGCAGGCAGACTAAACTTTCAAAATTGGCAAAGCCCTCTCTCACAATGCAGCCTGTAGCTTACAAGAGTAACTTGATTTTCAATTGCAAAAGAAGGGATGACCGGTATCCAGGCCAGGGTCCAGTTCTTGCTATGAATATTTAATCATAGGGGCCATACCCTTCTTTACACAGGGCAAGACCTCACAGGCAACATGTAACACTGCCGGTTCTTTTTACCGAACTTGAAAATAAGAGGAGTTATCTAAGGCCGTGTCACACGGCTTATTCACGCCGGATTTGTGTGCCGTATTGAACGCACAAATCCGCCGTGAATACGGGGCGGGACGGGGGCGGGGCCGGAGCGCGGCGGGGGTGCCGCTCCCGGCCCCATAGACAATGCATTGTTTACGGCGCGTCCGCGCCGTAAATAATGTGCATGTCACTTTCTCCCCCCGCGGCGGATTTGCCGAGCGGGGAGGAGCGACGGATTCCACTGTTCTCTATGAGAGCAGTGGATTACCGTAATGACCCCGACGGATTGGCGCCGTATTGAAGCGCAAATCCGGCGCGGAATACGGCGCCAATCCGTCGGCAAATAAGCCGTGTGAACGGGGCCTAACGGTGGCAGCAGGCTTCTTTGTTTTAGATTTGATCCAGGTGCCATATGACAGAACCAGCAATAGGCCCTGCTCTGCCACACACTAGCAGAAGTATGGAAGACGTTAGGCAGCAGTAAGAAGCAGCGTAGCTGTAAGTCAAGCACTGAGCGGAGTCAAAAAGCCACTCAGTATACAGTATAGCAGCATACACTATTTCTGTGTGCCTCTCTGCCGTCTCATCTTCCTCCCTTCTTAACAGACTTTTGCGGACAGTTGTAAGAAAGCAGGAACCTCTTGTCTGCAAGACAAATCCTCATAGGGATTTATGACTTAGTAAACCAATAAAAAATGGAGAAAAGGATGCTGATAAAATAAATATTTTAAGGGAACCTGTCACATAGGTTATGCCCCCCTTGCTGATGACAGCACAAGCTAGTGTCGGACCTGCTGTTCCCAGCGCTGTGTCCCTTATTCTGTAAGATACAGCAGTTTTAGAGCATTTACCCCTCAAATCTTATTCATGAGCAGGTGTTAGCCCCGCCCACCAAAGGCTAGCCCCGCCCACTGACAGTTATTCACAGGTTTCTACCTAGTCCAAGTAATAGGTTTGTCAGTTGAGCTGGGCGGGACTAGTCTCCGATTGGCCGGGTTTGAAAAAAACTGACTCTTTGACGGACTCTTCGAATGACTCTTCTGGCTGAAAAAAAAAGCCGTCAAAGAGTCAGTCATAAATTATAAAACATTTTTTTCTTGGAGGAACACTTTAAGATGTCATCAAAAATGTCACGATTACCAAAGTTTATGCTAAGACATATTTATCATTCCAGTGAATTTCCGTATTATAACCCTGGACAAGAATTTCCATGCTAAAAATGACAAGGTGAGATGTTTACATATTATATGTGAGGGTTTTTTCTGTGGAAACCTATATAATTGCAAGTGCTTGCACGGAGGGCTAGATTATGTTTTTTTTGGACAGAACAGTAATAGAGTTCCATAGAGATGCATGATCCCTCTACTGTACCTACAGTACAGTAACCTATTTAGTAACAGTCTTTATATTTGTGCCTACATTTTTAAAGCAAATTAACATGGTAGAAATACCCATTTTACATCTTATTCTCTATTGATCAAATCAGATAATCTGTGGATTGTATGACTTGTTATGGGAAATACACAAGTGTTAAAAAGCCTTAATTGAAACACATGAACTTAAATACATAAGGCAGGGCTCACACAACATTATTTAGGTCAGAATTTCATATCAGTATTTGTAAACCAAACCAGAAGTGGTCTGAAAACACTCAAGAGGTGCAAATCTTTAAAATGTATATTTTTTTCTCTATAGGTTCTATTCCCGGTTTTGGCTTACAAATACTGACGTAGAATATTGGCCAAAATACTGCCATGTGAACCCAGCTTTATTTTGCATAAAAACACTGCCAAAAATTCATATAGAAAACATGAGGTAGTGAAAAAAATGAAAGCATTCAGCTACAAAAATATCTAGAAAAGTCTGTCTAAAGAAAGATGTTTTGAAGACAAAGTTTTCTGTCAGTCAGACAAATCGAGAAAGTTATGTTTATTTGGGAGGTGGGGGGTTCTGTTAGCCAAGAATCCAACAAACTATGAGAGTGTAATCCATTCTCCCCAGAGAGGTGATTAACTGGTCAGTCGTAGTGTTTTTATTTTTTTCAATGACGCAGTTGTATGAAGACTTGTTTTATGTACTTGTACTTTTTGGGGTCAATGTTTGAGTTTACATAAATTACTGCAGAATTTTTTTTCAATTTTTTTGTTTATTTTTTATTATTTTTATTGCACCTTTCACACGTTACACTAAATAACCTGTTTGATTAATTCTACAGGTTATTATGGTTATGTGAATATCTAATATGTGTAGGGTTTGTTTTTTGTGTAATGTAGGCAGTTTGACACAGACAGCACACAGTGTTCCCTGAATGTAGGCTCACTATACAGAAAACCTTGGGGCTACTCTATCTCCGAACGGCTGACTGTATAGATATTCCCTGGGCTCCATTGGGTCACCCAATGGAGCAGGGGAATTCCCTTTGATTATGACATGGTCGCGGACCACGGCAATCAAAGGGCTAAACAGAGGGGATCAGAGGTTTCCTCCACTCCTTGGCATTTACAGAGACTGCTCTAGAAACAGAGCTGTTAACTAGAGGTTCATTCCTGGCGCAGTTACAGTGCTCTGAGCTGCAAAACTCCTCTTCCTGCAGCGACACCTTAAGACGTCGCTGCAGAGAGAAGACACGTACCGTATAAAGTCGGTGGGTGGACGTTTAGGAGTTAAAGTATTTTTTTTTCCACCATAGATAATAATAACATATCACTAGGATGTGCCATCATTGCCTGATAGGTGTGGGTTCCACCTCTGGAACCCACACTTATCTTGGAAATGGGCCCATGAAAGTTAAAGAGCAGACTTTTATATTTAGCTCACTCAGTTATATGTGGATCTTTTTTCGTCTTTCATATGTACTATTGCTGCTGATATGAGCTAGGAATAATTCAGGTTTGGTTCAGCCTAGGTCTCTGCGTAGGGTCGCCCTTATTGGGTGGGCTACCCCTCTTCTTTTGGCAGGTAGTCTTATATGTATATAGGGTTTGTACAGGGATTGATTAAGCCCTTGTGCTTTATTGTATTCTAGTGATATTTTTTGTTATTGAAAGATGTGTTTTTTTAAACTCTTTCTTGCATTCAGACTGCGGCAGGATTGCCTACTGCAGAGAAATGAGCATTATCTTATGAGATATGGCTTTCTCATGCAATGCTGAAAACGCTGCTCTGACACTGTCCAAACTAATTAGACAGAGTCAGAGAGCTATAGTGCATGCCCTCTTGCAGCACTGAATCTGTATCTGAGGATGTACAGTAAAAGCAAAAATACAGCACCTCAAAAATCTAGTTTAGGTTTTGGATCCGACTGTAATTCAAAATAAGATGAAGTGTGAATGTGGATGAACCTCTGTAAAGGGCCCAATCAACTAGTGCATACAGCCTGATAGTCCAGTGGTTTGTACTACAGTCTTTAGTTTAGAATTCGTTTCCTACTAAAGGAACCTTGGCTTAGAATTAGAATGTCCTCCCGGTGCTTGCATGGGTTTCCTTTGGGCTCTATAGTTTCTTCCTAAATCTGAATAAACATACTCATACATCAATTGGCTTCCTGTGATATTGTATTAACATATTTCACAGCAGCACTGTACAGAGCTTATCACTCAGACTGGTCTATTAGGGCTTATAGTATAAATTCCAAAGTAACCAATCTATGGGCTGTTGTAATATGAAAGTAAACACATAGAAAAACATGGAGAACATACAAACTCCATGCAGAAGTGGCCCTTGGTCAGATTCAACCCATGACCCCACCACTGCAAGGCAGCAGTGCTAACCACTAAATCGCCATGCTGTCCAGTAACATTGGTTCAAGTTATGAAGTAGTAGATCTAGGGAACAATCAAGAAATGTAGAGCAAATTAGTAGCTACTGTATGTAATACATTTTATACTTAAATTCAAAGATAACCAAATGGCAACTTAGTAACATGAAATAAAAAAATCACATTTTATACCTACCAGACAGTGTCACTATGTAAACAGTACATTAAATAGTGAAATACTTTCTTTTACAGTATCCATTGGTGGAACTGATTGTGAGTATTAAAAGCTTTTCCTATTCCTCTCTGTGATATTGTATGTATCTGTTTGTATACATGTATCCAAGTCTATTTATTAAATTGAAGGAATATAGAGATAATCCAAAAAAAACCTTTAAAGGTGTTATTCTATGACTACATTCAGCAGTTACAAATGTAACAAAGTTTAACTTGACAGTGAAATGTTGGTATTTACTGCTGTATGTGCATTAGAAAGTCTTAAATGATTGTGACCCTAAGTGGGGATGTCAATTAAGTGTTGAGATTTTGTGTCTTTGTGACAAAAATAAGAATTTATTGCTTTGGATCACAAGGGCAATTTGATAAAATATCAAGAGAGGTTACTGGGTTTACATCTCCAGAGCCTGTAGGCGCAGAGAGGCAGATTTACTATGGCAATTGTGCCACAATTCTGGTGTCATTAGTACCAAAAATCTGGAGGACATGCATTACACAACATTTATTATGTGTTTTAGACACTTTTGTGGCCTATTTAACAAAAGCTTTGGCTTAGTGAAAGCACAAAGTAAATACATGAGAAGCAAGCAGGTTGCCATTATCTGACTAGCTCTTTACTAGCCTATAATAGAGGTACGAAGAAGACACACTGGCTTACCTTACAAGGGGTTGAATTCTAGTAAACAGCAGTTCACAAACATTTCTAGTGTTCCAAACTTTTCTAAGGTGGCTAATCCATGTCTCGGCTTCCTAAGGCCATGTTCACACGGCTTATTTGGAGATGGTTTTGGACAAGGTTTTTGGAGCATTTTCACTCCCAAAACCTCGCCCAAAACCTCGCCTGAAACACGCTTTTTCAGAAGAGGTTTTAGAGGCGTTTCTCTGCGAGTTTTTGGATGAGGTTTTCGACAAGGTTTTCACCCATACAAATTAATAGCCAGGACAAAAACCGCAACCAAAACCGCTCCCTAAACGCGTCAAAACCGCGCCGAAAGCACGCTTCAAGAACTGACATGACACTTTTTTCAGTGCTTTCAAAAAAGCGTGTAAAAACCTTGTCGTGTGTGATTGATAGAAAGGTATCAATGAAATAAACTGGGGGTGTTTTGGAAGCGTTTTGAACGAGGTTTTGGGCGAGGAAACGCTCCGAAAACCTCGTCCAAAACCTCTTCCAAATAAGCCGTGTGAACAAGCCCTAAGGGTATGGCCACACAGATATGTAAAATGCTGGTCGGATTCTGTTTGAGAATCCAGCTGATATTTTATCATCTTTTGCATGGTTTTGGGGGACGGTTCTGTCTGCGGTTTGTAGATCTGCCTGTCCCCGATAAACATTGAATTGCACACCTTCTGCCCAAAAACCAGACGGAAGAATGTGCATGCTTAAAGTTTTTTGGAATTCCTGTGGCTGAAAATCTGTCCAGTTTAGACTACTGAACAGATTTTCTATTAAAGTCTATGGGGACAGTTTCTTGTCAGTTTTCAGACGGTTGCCAAATGCTCAAACCGTCTGAAAATCCGACGTGAAAACGGTGCCATGTGGATGTACCTTAATGCGGAATCTAGTCAAGATTCCACAGCAAATAAGTGACATGTCGATTCTTTCTTTTTTCCAAATTGTGTATTTGAATCGACAGGGGAAGAAACAGCACCTCAGTTCATAGTGTGAACTACTGCATGGATATTCCAGTAAAGTCGGTGGAAAGCAGATTTTAAATTCCATGCTAGAATTCACGTCAAAATCTATAAAGTGTACATACCCTCAGGCATTGTAATTGATGAGAAAACATAACATGAGCTTCCTTTACCTTCCATGAAGAACACACTTCATGGTATCTATTGGAATCTTTATGGGGCCATAGAGATCTACAAGGCAAATAAATAGGGACCAGAAATGTGATGCCTTCACATGCTGCATTATTCAGTCAGGCCAATTTGTGTTCATTTCCTAACAGGATCCCAAAAAAAATCGGATTCAGCAGTGGTTGGACATCTCACCACACCAAGGGATTGCAGATTTAAGTTTTCATTTGGCAAATGAGCTATTACTAGGAGTCTACACCATAAATATACCAGATTTATACACAGCTCATTTCACTGTTGCTGAATATGGTAAGTTTCATTCTTTCATGATTTATAACTGTAGAGAATGGATATCACCCATCTGTCTTGTCCAGGAACCACAAGTTCAGACTATTTTGGATTACATATTACTTATTTATTCATTTTTATTAACTTTTTCTTGGGAAATGGGGAAAAAAATTCTGCCCTTGTTTTTGGTTTTTTACATTTGTGTTTGTTGTGTGGCATGAATATTATACATTTTATATTCTATGGTTCAGCACAATTATAGCAACACAATGTGGTATTTATAGTTTTTCTATACTTTCTACTTTTTTAAAAAACAGGCCCATTTTGTGAAAAATAATAATAATTTTATAGTCACTTCATTCCAAGAAAAATACCAGGTTGTATTTGACATAACTTGCATAGCACTTAGCATAAGACTTGCAAGCCATATCCCCCTTTAGCATGTTAATAAAAGGATAAGAGGGTGGATAGATATAAAGTCTAGCTTAAACATCATTCTTTTCAATACACTTGTGTCAAAAAACTAATGCAGTTCCTGCAGTTCCATTGGCCAGTATGCCTTTCTCTGCATTAAAAAATTTTAATTTCATATATGAATGATAAATTTCTTACTCTCACACTCTGATGCTCCATTTCTTCACTTCAGTTCCAAAACGATTCAGCCTTAAACCTGAGGTTCCAGAGTCAATAGCTGCAACGGATGAATCATTCAACGTGAAAGTATGTGGAAGGTACTAGTCCTATGTTCTTTTAATATTGTAATACGAATTTGTAGGATCCATATCTTATTGAATATACCACGTGCCATGGAGTGGATATAGGGCGCTTTCCTATACATCCTTACTGAACAACATTCTGTAGTAGACACTCCAACGTAACTAACAGTTGCAAACTTTCAATATTTTATTACGCTCATCTGAAGCAGTAAAAATGCTATATGAAAAGATATATAAAAGTCAATATTGCACTTACGGTTTTAAGATCTCCAATGCAGGAGTATCCAAAGGTAAGTCCATCAGCCTCTCACATGGTATTCACAGCGTGATCGATTTCCACTCCTGTGGCATGCTGATCCTGCCCAGGTGTGTGCAGCAGATACTCCTGCATTGGAGATCTTAAAACGGCAAATGCAATATTGACTTTTATATATCTTTTCATATAGCATGGATACAGTATATGCTTTTTACGGCTTCAGATGACCGTAATAAAATATCGAAAGTTTGCAACTATTAGTTACGTTGGAGTGTCTACTACAGAATGTCTTTTAATATTGTAGCCAGTGTCAGACTGGGTGCTTAGGGCCCACAGGTAGAGTTGATACTAGGGGCCCACCAGTTGAGCTAGGGGCCCATCCTACAGCCACTGTAAATGACTGTACCTGCCTCCTCTACTCTGCCTCTTGCTTCTTGCCTCTCTTTCTCTGCTTTTTTGCCTCTTCTGAGGATGTATATGCAGTTAAAAAACAATTCCAGGTCTACCATGCTCAGGGGCCAATCGGAGGTTTCCCCTATTCCCCTGTGGGCCAGTCCAAGCCTGATTGTAGCTATATTTGAAAAAAAAATCAAAGCAGTGCTGTATATAGAGGAGAGGGTAATCAATTAAAAAAGATAGCATGGAAGAAGCATACACACAAGTTAGCAGATATGTGGTAGGCAAAGAAAGGTCTTCTAAATTGACATATATTAGCATATAAAACTTCACTTTTAATCGAAATCTCTAAAAGAGGGTTCAAAATTACTAAAAATACAGTCCATAATTTGCGACCAAGTAATAAAGTGAACAAACAATTTTAGAGTGTACTTTGTACACTTGAATGATTGGAACTGGTTAGCTCCTAAAGGTGCTGGCCGGCAATTCATTTTAACACGGTAAAAATTGAAGTTTTAAATGGTAACAAAGAGGAGAGGGTACCCCACAGCAAAGATCAGATTAGTCTCTCTTTGTGGTGCCATGTTTTGGCTACCCAGGACAGAAAAACATTGTGTTTGTTTCCTTAGCTAACAAAGCAGTTCCTCTGGAGAGACAGTCTAGGTTCTTGCCACCCAGTAATAAAAGGGTTGGGACCATCCGAAAGGAAGATCTCCTCTCTGTAAGATAAAACAAGACTACAAGCCCTGTTAATTGGTTAGAGGGGCATGTGTTGCCATTTTTTATCTATAAATGGAATAAATACTTTCATGTGGTCTTTATACATCAGGTTACGATTTTTTTTCTCCACTGGTAAATAAGTAAGAAAGATTAAATACAGTGGTTCCTTAAGTTACAGATGGATACAATATTTTCAACATACAATGGTCTCTTCTGGGACATTCTGCCACATTTATTAAGGCAAATGTTTGAAAATTGTTTAGCAATTTGCTGCAAAAATACTGGCAAACATGCTTTACACTACATTTATTTTGTATTTTACACAGTTTCCAGACACTTCTGTGCATAGTCTGACAAAAGGGTTGTAGCTTTGGTAGAAGGAGTGTAGCTTCACGGAAAGGGAGCAATGATTCAAATGTGATACTGTGTGCTAAAAAATGCGCCAAAATTCTGGCGCAATAGGTGGCATCAAGTAAGAGAACTAATAGAAGGTGCAAAGATAGACGAGACAGTCTAAACAAGCGCAAAATCTATCAACACTATGATAAATGTGGTGCATTTTAAGACTATCTAGTCTCAGTTTACACTGTCTAAATGTTAGACGGTATTAATGAATCTTCCCCCTAGATAATGTAACAGATACTGCCAATCTGTGGCATCTGATTGACTGAAAAATCCAACTAATTATCTAGAACATTTTACTTGTAAAACCCCTGTACCAATGAAGTACATGCAGTGATTGGCGGTCTAATAGCGCCTCTCTATAGTACTATGCAGTACTACATGTCCTGTACTGCTCTTTACATGTGCCAGGATGAGTGGCTTATTTGGGCACAAGGTGAGGGGGCTACATTTTCCTTTTTTTTTAGTACATTGCTTAGAAAGTACATGACCCAAAGCAGCTTCTGTCCTCAAAAAATAAAAGGATTTCCAGCCTCCAGCATTTAACCATATTTATCGAAGCACTCAGCTTCGTTTTAAGCAATCCGTAAAATGCTTGCTGCAAATTTAGTCTGGCCCTGCTACTTTCTGGTGACCTGACGCAGCCTAGTACATTTTGCTCTCCTTTCACACTAGTTGCTCTGTGAACTGTGCATGCCCATGAATATGTACAGTTCATAGCCGATACATCTCCAGCATAGAAGATAGAGTCGGTAGCTGTCCTGTGTGTGATGTACGGCATCTGTGTATTTGTTATGCAGTGACACACTTCACAGATGCTTAAAGACAGGGCATCCCCCGATAAAGTATAAAATATTAAAGAAAAAAATACACCAATTGAAAATAAATTTACGTTTTAAAAATATAAATTTAAATTTAATAAAAAACGTGACACATTTCCTGTAAGGAAGAATAATAAAGGTTATTTACAACTGCTGCCAACTAATTTACTATTTACCAATACACCGTATTTTATTTAAAGCATTATGTTTATTCATGCATTTAAAAAAAACGCATAGTGTTATAACAGATTTCCTCACAGCCCTAGAGGCACACAGTATTATGCTGGCTGCTGTTAAAGGGGTTGTCTCACTACAAAGATTAGCTTCCAGCAAGTAAGGAAAGTTCAATCAAAACTTTCCAAAGTTTGTGAGGCGGAAAAAAGACAAACGTCCATCCAGTTCAGAAATTTTAGATGCTCTGAGTGCACACAGTTTTCTATTGTTACCGTCCTGCGCTCCCTTCCTGATTAAATAGAGAGCAGGGAGAGATATCACCTGGACAGACAGCAGCTTGAGAACAAAGTGTGTTATTTGTAACAAAGGAGATTAATTACTTTTGATTGTTTATTTTAAGCTCTGAAGCCTTCTGCAGTATAGATTAATTCTCCTGCACTCATGTCAGTACAATTAGAAGAGCTAAGAATAATGAGCTGATATGTTAATTACTGTGATAGAACCACCCACAGCCTGACCAGCAAGAGTGTGGAAGTGTAAATTTGAAGCTGCCTGTGGCTCTCTGAAACAGCTTGGTGGGACAACCCCTTTAATCAATGTCTTAAACAAAGTCAATCCTTCCCTTCATCCACATCTTTCCCCACCCTTGGCTGAACTTGATGGACATACGGGTTTTTTTCAATCTCACTATCATTTTCCCTGTGTACCCATCAAGATTGCAGTGTATCTAGAGGATGTCATACACATGGCAGACTGCAGCTGTCAGATAATGTAAAAAGTTAAAAAAACATTTCAAGAGGGCTCCCCCCAATGTCCCCATAACTTTCTCAATGGTATTTAAACCTTTTAGCCTCAAGGCAGATAGACATTTTGGGCGACATGTATGAACGGGGCTGCGCCAGATATCTGGCGTTATTACAGCCTGATATCTGGCGCAGCCCCGTTCATACATTTTTAAATCTCCCGCACGCCACTCCGGAAGCGGGGTGCACTAGAACCGTAGCTTCGCTATGGCATTTCTGGGTGCGTTACTGCTGGAACAGGTATACCACTTTAAAAGTGGTATACCTGAGCTCGAACTGTTGCCCTAGTGCTAGAATGTGCCTGATTTATGACCCGCTGTAGAGTGGGTTCATAAATCAGGCGCATTCTACACTGTTAGGCGCATGAAATTTGGTATGTTAATGTCAAATTTTATACATGTCGCCCTTAATTTTGATATGAATAATAGTGGCAGTCTGAGATCTGGGGTCCTCCTCTATTCAGTCTGCACATTGGACATGCTGTTTTGGTTGATGTTGTGTCTCTGACTAAATTAAGAGCTGTAATTAAAACCTACTTGTCTCAACAAGACAGGCAGCAGAAACATTCTGAAATGTATTGCAGCCTAGTTTAATATTTCATGGCTTCCTTATACATTAATGCAGAAGGGAGGTTCCCAGTGGAGGACCTCCTCTATGAGATCCATGTACTTCACTAGGGTATATGGACAGAGACCTTCTTCTTAAAGCAAAACACTTTCAGAATTTTTTGTTGTCTGTAGATGATACACTGCAAATAAGTAATGCATTCTTCACAACATCTGTGTTTTTCAGTTATACATATGGAAGACCAGTTGCAGGATCTTTCGAACTCCTTGTCTGTAAAGAAAATTTACGATATTTTTATTATAATTCTGCTGATTTGGAAAACCTTGAGCTTAAAGACACGAGCAATTGCCTAAATATAACAGGAGTGCGTGTGAGTAGAAATTTAAAAAAAACTGCATTGTACAGCGGTTATTCAGTGATATTCAAGTTTTTTTATGGCCTCAACACCCAGCCCTTCCCCTTCCCAAAGCTGAACTGAACTAAACGTCACTACAAGCTGAGTAAGAATATGGAAAGAATAAGCTAAGGGTGCATGTGTTGCGAACGGCGCCGCAGCCCGCAGCATTTCCTTATCGACTGGAAGGGGTTTGGGCCTGAGGAAAAATCATGGGAGCTGGAGGACAACACCCTGGACCGTAAGGTGGTGCAGAAGTTCCTCCAGGACAGGAAGAAGGGGAGGGCTAAGGGGGGATGGTACTGTTGGTACTCAGGCTGCGGGCGCCGTCGCAGCTCTGCCTATGCCCCCGCTTCTGGGGCGAGTGCCGCAGCTGCCTGGGTGTCGGGCGATGGGCGCACTCCCTCTCCAGCACGCCAGTACTCACCCGGCCACGCTCCTGTATGTCTACAGCCTCCTGCTGCCCGGCGAGTGCATCTTCGTGCTTTAGGGCGCAAGCGAGACGGCTCTGTGAAATGTAAAGGGCCAGCGCGCCGGTAATTGGCTAATTATCGGGCGCTGCCTCTATATTACCTGGACGCTTCTGCCCATTCACCGCCGGATCTTTAGTGCCTTTGCCTATAGAGAAAGCGTTCCCTGAAGTCTTGTCCTGATCTTCCATGTACCGTACCGATTGCTTCCGTCTCCTGACCACGAACCTTTGCCGCCTGTCCTGACCTTACCGCCTGTCCCCGACTACGAGTTTGCCTTACGATTCTGTACCATGCTATACCTCGGCTGCCACCGCAAGCAAGTCACGCAGGGGTAGCGACCTGGTAGACTCCCACCGCAGCAAGTCCATCCCGCTTTGTGGCGGGCTCTGGTATATACTGGGAACTACTTAGACTCCGCTCCCTGGCGTGGCTTACACCATAGCTTGAGGTTGTCCAGTGGATCCACTTCTGCGACCGGGACCGTGACAGTAAGATCCGGCCATGGATCCCGCCAAGGTACCATTGCCCAGTGTGGCGGACCTCTCTCGTGTGATTGCCCAGCAGTCTCAGCAACTGGCCCAGCAGACGCAACAACTGGATCAACTGACCACCATGATGCAGCAGCTCGTCACCGCCCAGCAGCAGCCTCCACCTCCTCCCGTGGTCGCTCCCGCTCCAGCGACGCCACTGACCTCGTTGGGACCCAAGCTCCGTTTGTCGCTAACCGCCAAGTTTGACGGCGATCCCAAGCTCTGCAGGGGATTCCTCACCCAGTGCACCATGCACATCGACCTAATGGGGAACAAATTCCTGTCTGAATGCTCCAAGTTGGCGTTTGTGGTCAGCCTGTTGTCTGGGAAGGCCATGGCCTGGGCTACACCCCTATGGGACAGGAGCGATCCAGTGACTGCGGACCTGCAGGCCTTCCTCACAGAATTCCGCAGTGTCTTCGAGGAGCCAGCGCGGGCATCTTCTGCGGAGACAGCACTTTTAAACCTGCGCCAGGGCGAATCCTCGGTCGGAGACTATGCGGTACAGTTTCGCACCCTGGCATCAGAGTTATCCTAAAACAATGCCGCCCTGTGTGCCACCTTTAAGAAAGGCCTTTCCAGCAGGGTTAATGACGCCCTTGCAGCAAGAGATCTGCCATCTTCCTTAAGTGAATTAATCCACCTGGCCACTCGTATAGACGTACGCTTCGCTGAGAGGCAAGAAGAGCTTCGCCAAGATCGCGACCTGGTGCGACCCAGCCGTCTGCCACGCCTGGCCCCGGTGTTCCAGAGGCCTCCACTGCCGCTTCCCGTATCGTCTGGGGAAGAGCCCATGCAGGTGGATCAGGCCCACATTTCTGAACAGGAGTTGTCCCAACGGCGTGCTGAAAAACTGTGCCTGTACTGCGTCAGCCCAGATAATTTTCGGAGGAGCTGTTCGCTTTGCCCCCAACGTCCGGGAAACGCCCGCACATAGGCCATGTTGAGGAGGCATCCCTCATCCTCTCCGCGCCTTACTATGCATGTGGAGATCACAACTCACTCGGGACTTGCATTTCAGGCTCCTGCTTTCCTGGACTCCGGCTCCGCCGGGAATTTCATCCATGCCGCTCTGGTGTCCCTGTATCAGCTTCCAGTGGTTAGTCTGTAGAAGCCATTGGTGATATCCTCAGTCACAGGGGAGCTCCTTGGAGATGCCATTCAGTACAGGACTAAGCCGGTGACCCTCCACGTGGGCGTCTTGCACAAGGAAAAGATCTCCTTCTATGTGCCTTCTCGATCTTCCTCAGCGATCCTGTTGGGGCTTCCATGGCTACAGCACCATGCCCCTACGCTCAATTGGAAGACAGGCGAGGTCGTGCGCTGGGGTTCTGACTGCCGAAATCTTTACCTGGTGGCACCATGCCTGGTGCGCTCTGCTTTTTCCCAACCGTCCTCCAGGTCTACCCACGGAATACTGGGATTATGCGGATGTCTTCTCTGAGAAGCAGGCCGAGACCCTTCCGCCTCATCGCCCCTACGACTGCCCGATTGACTTACTGCCGGGAAGCAGCCCTCCCAGGGGCAGGGTCTACCCTCTGTTGGTCCCGGAAACCAAAGCCATGTCAACATATATTCGGGAAAACCTCCAGAAGGGCTTCATAGGCAAGTCCTCCTCGCCGGCGGGGGCAGGATTTTTCTTTGTGCAGAAGAAAGATGGCTCCCTGCAGTCTTGTATCGATTATCGGGGACTTAATAAAATCACTGTTAAGAACCGTTATCCCTTGCTGATGATCACAGAACTGTTTGACTGGCTTTGTGGAGCAAAGATTTTCTCCAAATTGGACCTGCACGGGGCCTACAAACTCATCCGCATCAGAGAGGGGGATGAGTGGAAGACTGCATTTAACACACGGGATAGTCACTTTGAATACCTCGTCATGCCCTTCGGTCTGTGCAACGCCTCAGCAGTCTTCCAAGAATTCGTAAATTATATATTCCGGGATCTCCTCTATACTTGTGTCGTGGTCTACCTGGACGACATTTTGATATTTTCTGCTAATTTGGAGACTCATCACTCCCATGTCCGCCTGGTGTTGGAGCGACTATGTGCCAACCACCTCTATGCCAAATTAGAGAAATGTCTTTTTCACCAGACCAGCCTCCCGTTCCTTGGTTACATCATCTCGGACCGACGGTTACAGATGGATCCTGCCAAGCTGTCGGCCATTTCGCAGTGGCCTAGGCCGGTGGGCCTACGGGCCATACAGCGCTTCCTGGGCTTCTCTAATTACTATCGACAGTTTATTCTGCATTACTCTACAGTGGTGGCGCCTATAGTAGCACTTACTAAGAAGAACACCAACCCTAGGCAGTGGCCGCCAGAGGCCGAGAAGGCATTTGTTCAGCTAAAGGCAGCATTCGCCTCCGCGCCCATCCTGACCAGACCTGATACCGAGAAGCCATTCTTTCTGGAGGTGGATGCCTCCTCGGTCGGGGCAGGTGCAATTCTCACGCAGAAGGGACCTAAGGGCAAGATGGTCACCTGTGCCTTCTTCTCCAAGACCTTCTCCCCAGCGGAGAAGAATTACACCATCGGGGATCGGGAGTTGCTGGCTATCAAGCTGGCCTTAGAGGAATGGTGTTATCTCCTGGAGGGAGCTCGGTATCCCATCACCATTTACTCCGACCATAAAAATCTTCAGTACCTCCAATCGGCCCAACGTCTCAATCCACGTCAAGCCAGGTGGTCCCTCTTCTTCCCGCGCTTCGACTTCCAGATTCATTTTCGACCGGCAGAGAAGAACGTTAGGGCCGATGCGCTCTCCCGTGTCTCCGATGTGTTGGGGGAAGAGGGCGTGCCCCAGCATATAATTTCTCCCGAACGCTTGATCTCTGCGGCTCTGGTGGATCTTCGAAAGGTGCCTCCAGGGAAGACTTACGTCCGTCCTGCGCTCCGCAGGAGAATTTTGAAATGGGGACACTGTTCTCTAGTGGCCGGTCACCCAGGAGCATGCAAATCGTTCCTCCTAATCTCCCGTTTTTACTGGTGGCCGGAGCTTGCGAGGGACGTCAAGGAATTCGTGAAGTCCTGCATTTTTTGTGCCAGTAACAAGACCCCTCTCCACATACCCGTGGGTTTGCTCCAACCTCTGCCAATCCCCAGGTTCCCTTGGTCTCATGTGGCGATAGATTTCGTCATTTATCTTCCTCCCTCCTCGGGCAACACGGTCATCTGGGTGGTCGCGGACCGTTTTTCGAAGATGGCGCACTTTATCCCTTTGCCAGGTCTACCATCTGCTCCCCATTTGGCCAGCCAGTTTTTTCTCCATATCTTCCGTCTACACGGACTTCCCCAGCATATTGTCTCGGATCGGGGGTCCAATTCGTGTCAAGGTTCTGGTGGGCCCTCTGCTCTCGGATGCAGGTGAACCTGTATTTCTCCTCGGCCTACCATCCGCAGACGAATGGCAAGTGGAGAGAAACAATCAGATCCTGGGAGGCTATTTGCGGCACTTTGTCTCAGCTCGACAGGATGACTGGGCCAGCTTACTTCCTTGGGCAGAGTTTTCCTATAACTCCCTGGATTCAGAATCCACTGGTACCTCTCCGTTTTTCATTGTGTATGGCCAGCATCCCCGCCCTCCGCTACCATTGTCTTCTCTGTCTGAGGTGCCAGCAGCAGATACTTTGGTCTGAGATATGCTGTCCATTTGGAATCAGACGCGCCAGTCTCTGCAGCATGTGTCCGCACGCATGAAGGTTCAAGCGGACAAAAATAGAAGACCCCCCCAGTTTTTTCCCCTGGCGACAAGGTGTGGCTTTCGGCCAGATATATCCGGCTCAAGGTCCCCAGTTACAAACTAGGTCCCCGTTATGTAGGACCATTTGAAGTACTCAAGCGCATCAACCCGGCTGCCTATAAACTCCGGCTCCCACCCACAATGCATATTCCCAACTCCTTCCATGTCTCCTTGTTGAAAACTGTGATCCTGAACTGCTTTTCCCGGAAGATTGCTCCTCCATCTTCCAAAGCGGAGTCCACCAACATCTTCACTATGAAAGAAATCCTGGATACAAAGACCATCAGGGGAAAGCGGCATTTCCTTATCGACTGGAAGGGGTTTGGGCCTGAGGAAAGATTATGGGAGCTGGAGGACAACATCCTGGACCGTGAGTTGGTGCAGAAGTTCCTCCAGGACAGGAAGAAGGGAAGGGCTAAGGGGGGAGGTTACTGTTGCGAGCGGCGCCGCAGCCCGCAACTCAGGCTGCGGGCGCCGTCACAGCTCTGCCTATGCCCCTGCTTCTAGGGCGAGTGCCGCCGCTGCCCGAGTGTCGGGCGACGGGCGCACTTGCTCCCCAGCACGCCAGTACTCACCCGGCCGCGCTCCTGTAGGTCTACAGCCTCCTGCTGCCCGGCGCGTGCATCCCCGTGCTTTAGGGCGCAAGCGCGACGGCTCTGTGAAATTTAAAGGACCAGCGCGCCGGTAATTGGCTAATTACCGGGCGCTGCCTCTACATTACCTAGACTCTTCCGCCGACTCCCTGCCGGATCTTTAGTGCCTGCCTATAGAGAAAGTGTTCCCTGAAGTTTTGTCCTGATCTTCCGTGTACCGTACCGTTTGCTTCCGTCTCCTGACCACGAGCCTCTGCCGCCTGTCCTGACCTTACCGCCTGTCCCCGACTACGAGTTTGCCTTACAATTCTGTACCACACTATACCTCGGCTGCCACTGCAGCAAGTCACGTCAGGGGTAGCGTCCTGGTAGACTCCCGGCACAGCAAGTCCATCCCGCTTTGCGGCGGGCTCTGATGAATACCGGGACCTACTTAGACTCCGTTCCCTGGCGTGGCTTACACCATCGCTTGCGGTGGTCCAGTGGATCCACTTCTGCGACCGGGACTGTGACAGCATGCTGCTTTCCATTGACATCTATGAGAACACCAAATTTATTGTGAGAGATAGGCCCCTTATCCTCCGAATAGTTTGTGATCCTAAAAGTGGGATCAAATCTATGAAACATTTTGAATATATTAAAGAGGTTGTCCACTTTCTAAGAAAAACTAATGGGCAGCTTCTGGTGCCCCAAGAAAAGAAAAAATTATAAAAAACCTTTACTCACCTCCTCTGGTGCCTGGTTCCATTTCTGTGTTTCTCTGATCTTCTGTTTTCTTTCTTTTACTTCCAAATGGGGACCTCACCACTTCAGCTGCTAATTGGCTGCAACTGTCAAACACCTCAAAATTACATCCCTCTTCGTGGACAAACAGCTCCCAACAGTGATATAAAGAGGCACGTGAGCGTTGCAGACAATCAGCGGCTGAAGTGGTAACGTTCCCATTTGAAAGTATAAGGCTAGGTCTACACTGCATTGGACAAAAAAACTTACTGAAAGCAAAATCCTAAAACTGTTCATAAAACTTTAATTTTTGCCCAATGCATGTCAAAAAGCTCAACAACCGACCATTTTTAGCACATTTTGCGTTTTTTGGAGCGTTTTTTCCCAGAAATCCACAGCATTAAATTGCTGTGGATTTCTGCAAAAAAATGCGCCAAACAACGCATCAAAAAACATCCGGAGGTTTACATAGACATCAATAGTAAATTTTCTGCCCTGTTCCGGCATTTTTTGAAACTTGTTTCAAGAAACGACCATAAGCAGAAATGAGCTGAAAAATAAACTTTTTGTGAAGAATACTGAATGTTTTTACAATTAAAGTCTATGGGATCTGTTTTCAGTAATTTTTTCAGCAGTTTCAGAAAACGAAAAATGCCAAAAATACGACTGAAAACATGTACAGTGGAGACTAAGAAAGAAACCAGAAGATCAGAGAGATGCAGCACTGGAACTGGGGAGCTGCCTACTAGTTATTTTCCTTTAATGTTCCATAAATGTCAGTTATTGAAATATCCTATATTAATTCCTCACAAAAATGTATTATAACCATTACAATTACCATTACCCCTTCATGTCTTTTTTTCTAACCTTTCTCAATATTTATGTGTTTCTTTATCAGACTAATGACGAAGGGTGTCTATCAAAAACAATTGACCTTGGATTTTTCAATATCTCAAGTAAAATTAAATATGGTATTTTGTTTGTCATAGCTTCATTTACAGATGATGTTTCAGGTAAATTACTTTATATATAATTCATTCATATATATGAAATAAATACAAGAGGGGAAGGGAGAAGTAAAGGCACCGTCTTTGTGTATCATAATTTTGAATAACAGATGTGGGTAAACAGGAGGTTATTCTAGTAACCTAATGTAGTTGTGCCTATAGAGGCAGAATACTCAACAGGCTTGGAATTTCTAAAACTCGAGTGCCCTGCTGGCACTCAAATGCTTTGACTCTGGTCCAATGGCTGAGATGCGGAGATTTCAGTTTAATCACTTACAACTGTAGAGCTGACAGGTGCTGGGGTCCTGGTATAATAAGCAGTCCATCAATGAGAGTATTCACACTTGGACGGGGTTAGATATATACTTACTATATAAGGGATTAGATAGTTGCCTGAGAATGCTGAATTTTCTCAAGCTGAGAGGCTAAGTGATGGGACTGTGATAAAACAGGAAGGGCTCAGTATATATAGCATAAGCTAAACCCTTTTATTTAGAATCACCAACACAAACAAATACTAAAACTAATAAAAAAACAAAAGGGGACAAAGCATTTCTTGTGCCCATAACACACTTCCCCAAGGGCTATGTCCCGAAAACTCCAGGGTCTTTAAAGGTGATCAAAAATTTTAAAAAAACCCACAATTTCAAGTAAACAAAAAAAAGTTTAGCATTTATTATTAAATTTTAAAGGGTTTGTCTCCCCCTTGCTTTTCCCAGACACACCCCATTTTTCCCAGGCTCACACTTTTTTTTTAGGCTGAGGGTTTTTTTCCACAGCAGTGATTGACCTTTTACCCCAAGGCCTTTTAAAAACATTGCAAACCAAAAGGGTTTTTAAAAAGGGTTGGGGGGAAAGGGTTTTCAGAGCTCAAAAGCTTTAGAGTTTTCATGCACAGAAAAAAGGGCCCTTTTTTAAACTAAAAATTACAAAACAGGAAAAGGGACATCCCCAATTGCCCTTATGGGTCTCCCCATAGCAATGAAAAAAGAGAAGTGGTGGGTTAATCTAGAAAAGGGCCTTTTATCCCACAACCAGGAAATTTTAAGGTCTGCTGTAACTCTGAAAAGAAGCAAAAAAGAAAAACCGTGTTTTTTGGTAATAGCCTTTTTTTACCCCTTACCTCAGTACATTTTAAAGCTAATCATTTGGTGCAAAACCCCCCCTTTAAAAAAAAAACTGGGTAAAAAATGAAAAATTAAAAGCACACCCTTTTTGCCTCCATAAAAATTTAAAAATTTGGCAAAAAAAATTCCAAATATGACCACCTTTTTAAAAGCAGACATTTTAGAAGTTTGCTGTTCGGGAGAAATTCCACATGTTTTTAAAACAATCCCTAAAGAAAAAATTACATCAAAATGATCTTAGAGAGGCGACTGTTGCTGCCCATTGGTCTGGGAAGGGTTTTAAGGCCATTTTCAAACAATGTAAACGTCCATCAAAAAAAATTGTAAGACAGTTTTTTCCACTCGTTCGAAAAAACCCATTTTGGGGTCATTTTAAAAATTCTTCCCATAAGGGGATACCCCAGAAAATTTTCACCTCAAGGTCAGAGAAATTGCAAAAAAAACAAAAACCCCAAGAGCTAAAGCCCCTTTACAGAAACATTTAATCATGTTAAATGTAAAAAGTTCATGACAAAGTAACGGGAACAAGAAAACGGCAGCAAAGCTTTTTTTTATTGTCCTTTCTGAAAACAGCAAAACTATACAGGAATGCCGCTTTTAGCGGTCTTTTCCCTTTTTAAATGTAAGAAAACGGGTTTTTTCAAGGTTTTTAAGCTCAAATCAGGAAATTTTACAGTCTGCTCTGCCAGAATAGTCCCATTGAAATTTCAGAGCAGATGAAACCAATAACTGTGAATAGATAGAAAGCTGGCAATAACTGACAAGTGGGTGGGACTAGCTGTGGGTGGGTGGGACTAACGTCCCTTGATGAATAGACTGGACTCAACTTTTGGTACAAAAGGGGCTGCATTCCCCAATTTTAAGCATTAAGGCCTTTAAAAAATTAAAACTTTTTTTTAACAGAAGATTTTCCCTTTGGGCCCAAACAACCAATCAAAGCTCACTTCCTTCAATCTACTCATTTTAAAAATAAAAGCTGAGCCGGTTGCAAAGGGAAAACAAAGAATCCCCTACTCCTTACATTTTTTCATACAATAAATGCCCAAAATTTCTGAAACTACTGTTTTATTCATAAAAAGGGGACACATAGTTTGGAACACATGTCTGCACTTTGGGGCCTTCCTCTTCAAGGGGACCCCAAACCCAAAGTACGGGTTTCTCTTTAAGTTGCATCTCAAAAAACCACAGAACTTCTGGAACAATGTCCTTTTTGGAAAAGAAAAAAACCCAAAGGGGGAGATTTTTTGCCATAAAAATAGAGTCAACATTTGGCAAAAAACCCAAACACAAAAAATCAGCAAAAACTTTTCTAATTTTACGTACTGTCAAACACATTGGCAGAGGGGTAAGATCCGGGTTTTTTGTTTTGGCAGCTACAGGATTTGGGGACATTTTTGTTTAATCTTTGAGAAAAAACCCAAAACCTCCCCTGAATATAAAAAATTATTGTAATTAAATGAAAGGGCCCATCTACCCCAACAGTTTAAGGGACTTGACAAAAACGGGGTTATCAACAAGATTTTAAAATCTCAAGCCCACCATTAAATCTAAAACCCAAGGGTGAAAAAGTTTAAAATTGGGGTCTGAAATAGCCAAAGGCCAGACCTTTTTTCTTACTGAAATTCTTTGAGGGGGAACCTTAAAGGGGATGTACCCTTTCCCTTAGTTCGGCTGATTCATACTGCCTCACCCTCTCAACTCTAGAAACAGGGGCTTTTTCTTCCCCCCCCAGCGGGGTGAAAAAATCACCCCCCTTCACTTTCATGCTGGCCCCAGCCCCCAACCCCCCTTGTCCACTTTTTCACGGGTTGTTTTTTTTTTCCCTATGCAGTCTTTTTTTGTAAGAGCTGTTTTACATCCCAAGGTGCATTCAATCTAGACTGAAGCAGTGACCTCTTCTCCCCCTTGAAATGGAAAGTTAGCCTAAAAGGGGTTTTTCTGCCCCTTTGTGGGGGTTAAAATTATCTTAAAAATAACAAAGGGTGCACCGAAAAAACCCACACCCACAAAAGGCCTTGTGCTTAAAAATGCTTTCTGATTTTATTCACAAAAGGGTGGCTTTTTTCCCCTTTTTTGCAAATTATTGGGATAAAAGGCATCACATGTCCCGGGCCCTGTGGGGGCCCTATTGGGCCTTCTTACCCTAGGCCCTTTCCTCACATTTCAGGAATTTTGAACACGGGTTAAATTTTGACTACGCCATTTTGGGTTTACCCCAAATCAATAAAAACCCTACAACAGACGGCCATTTTTGTTTAACACTTAATAAAAAAAAGGGTTTTAAACTTACAGTTTTTAGGGGGCTTTTACTTATAATGTGTGCCTATTATGTAATATAATATATTTATTTTTAAAATTGGGGGGTTATAACTAACAAATACATTAAAAATAAGACACAAAGGATCACCAAAAAAACCTTTTTTCCCCGTCCAAAAACAGCCCCCCCCTTAACTTTGTTCTATTTTTATCTTCCCTACCCTTTCTTTCCCTATTCCTCTTTCCCTTTTCTTGTTTTTTGCAAAAAGACCTCGCCCTGAAAAAAGGGGGGCCCGTGCCCCTTAGCCCCTAGCTCCCCCTAAAATTCTAGGGCCCCTTAATTCTTTGGGACTTTTGGGGTTGGGAAGAGGAGGGGAAAAAATTGATTTTCCGGGAGCACTTCTGACGTCAATGGTCTCTCGGGAATAGTTTTTAATGCCCTCATCAAAATGGGTGCGGGGTTTGGACAGCTGGGGGGTGGGGTTTTTCGTTTCATCATAGAGGCCAGGTCTTTGGACAACTGTTAAACTTTGGGGTGGGAGTAGCCTGTCCACAGCTTTCACAAATATTTTCCCAAGCAAGGGAAAACAAAACCAGACAATTAAAGCAAGAATTAGCAGCAAAATTTAAATTTTGGGCAAAAACCTATCGGGGAAAGCAAAAACCTTTTCCAACCCTTTAAACCTTAATAACCACTGCCCCGGGGGTTAAATTTTTGGGCCTGATTTTCCTTTTTAAAATTCTTCTGAGAGATCATCTACTTTCTAAGGGGCCACGTGACCTTCCCTTTGGGCCCCTTTATCGGGGATAAAAGTAAGCAGTTTTTTTCCTTTTTGGGTTACAGTGTTTAAACCCGGAAAGCGGAAATTTCCCAAACACAGTGGGCCCATTTTGATCCCTTCCCTTTAAAAACTCAGGGCCCCCCCTTTGGGGCCTCCTTTTCATCGATATCCCCAAGGGGGTCAAGCTCCCCTTTGGGGGGGTTTTCCTTTTCCCTCCGGGGCTCTAAGTGCCCACTATTTTCGGATCCCCTCACTCCATTTTGGGGTTTCCCCGGGACATATATGCCCCATCAGCCCTCCTTGGGTTTTTCAACAGCTGGGCTTTTGGGGGCATGTTTTCCTGGTACTCCCTATTCCGACAGCTTCCAGTTTTTGTAAACCTTTTTCTAGAAATAGGGGTTTTCTCCTTTTTGGGTTTTTTCCTTTTTAAGGGCCCTTTCTGGGTCTATTTTTTTTTTTTTCCCCATTTTCCCTTTCCCCCAAACCCACACACCCTAGTAATAGAAAGGGAGGGTCCCCAGTACCCCCCGTAAAACAACCATATATATGCATTTTTTTCCTGACCAAGAGTTAAAGCAACATAACTATTTAAACATCATCAACGCAGCACCCCCTTTTCATCCCCCGGGGGCTGAGCTTCTTCAGTGGGGACGGGGGGATCCATTTGGGCTTTTCTGCCCCTTTGACAATGGGGTCGTGGCACGGGATTTTGGTGCGCCCCTAAAACCCTGGCTCAGATTTTTAAACACACAAACGTCACGAAAGCCCCGTCTCCGGGCTTAGCTTATGACAAAAGCTGAGTCTGGATCTGGATTGGAAAAACCTAAAATGAAATTAGCGACAAATCTTTAACCCGGGCAGCCCACTAAGAGGAAAATAGCATCTTTTGAAAGCTAAAAACTTGGGAAAAAATCCCCAAAAGCCTGGGGCCCCTTTTTGGCCTAAAGGATCTCTTTGGGAAAAGAGCTAACTTTCCCCCCGGGTGTGGCCTACTCAAACCAACTTTTGGGCAGGCTTTTGGGTCGGGGCCTGAGGGTTTTCCCTTTTTTTTTTTCCAAAATTTTTTTTTTTTTTAAGCGTCCGGCTTTCAGAATCCCTTCCTTTTCCCTTTGCATACACTGGGTATACGCCCGGGGCAAGCGGGTCGCCCCCCTACTCCATATACCCTCTTTTTCGTTTTTGGCCCCTTCCCTTTTTTCCATTTTTCCCTTTTTCCCCTCCATTGGGGGCTTTTCTTGCATCTTCCACTTCTCCTTGCGGGGTTGGGGTGAAAGGGTTTCCCCCTGACCACTGACACTGACTTGTTTCCCCCTTTTTCCCCCTTCCTGGGGCCTTTTTGCTGTTTGGGGAGCCAAGGGGTTTTTCCCCTTTCTGCTTTCCCTTTTTTCCCCATGTGCCTTGATTTTAAATTTATACCCACTGCGTGGCAGCACCAGTGCATCCATAAAGGGGCCTAAATTTGGCTTTCCTGTTTCCCACTGGGGTTCCCGCACCCGTGAAAACTGGGGCCCTTTCCCAAAAATGGGCCCAAAAATTCATGGGCGCCCCCAAAAGCGTATTTTGGGTTTTTCTTTAACATATTTTTTGCCTTTTTTGCCCTCTGCCAAAACGTCATGCGGCCTTTTGGGGGCTGACTTATGCAAGGGCGACTTCTTGCTTCCAACACTGGGGGGAGGTCTCACCATACCCCGTGTAAAAATTTTCGTCCTGCACTGCCCTGCAAATGGGGGGTCCATCCACAAAAAAAACCATACCCGGGTTTTTAAAATTTGAAAAGTCAACTTTTCATGACTTCAAACCCAAATCAGGGTTTTTCATGTGCACCGGATTTTTCCCAAATTCCTCTTCATCCTCTTTCCCCAACCTTGAGGGGGGGGGAAGTAAGGGGGTTTGGAGGGGGGAACAAAAAAGCGCAGCAAGTGCGTTACCCGGGCGGGAGGGGGAGAACATTGAAGCCGAGACGCTGGGGCTGTGAGAGATGTTGGGTTGTAAAGGCGGGATGTACATGGAGCCAGAAGGATGAGGGAGTGTTGACTACAAAACCCGGGCTTTTTTATCCACCAGCATTTGGGGTTTGCAATACACTTGTAAACGGGAAGGTCCCCCCCTTGCAGCTGGGCCATTTTGCAGAGTAGTATCCAGCTGGTCTGTTTTGGCCTGCGGGGGCCGTGTAAAACCCCCGGGGCTTCCTTTGTTTCCGATACAAAGACCCTTAAAAGGCCCTTCTGGTTTTGGGCCTTTGTCTACTGCTGGGGATGGCAAAAGCTTTCTTCAGCTTCTGGAAGGGCTCCAAGCATCTTCATCAATGTTGGGAAAGGGGTTTCTTTACTGCCTATACCAGAATTTGGGACGAGGTTTTATCCCCGTCCTATGGATGCTGGGGCTTCAAATAGGACAGGGGCATCGGGGCAGGGGGTTGAGGGATTGGGCTTGTTTTGGGTTCCCTCTTCTTGATTTGGGAGGGGGGGACCAATTTCCTGCTCTGTTGCAGTTCAAGCAAGTTTTAAACGGGGGTCTTGGCTTGGGAAGCTCCAGGGTTTTCATATGGGGTCGGGCCCCAGTACAGGACAGGGTTTGATCCCACAATCCCGCAGGGAGATTGCTTTTCGATGCCCTTTTTCAACTAGAAGCACCCCATCTCTTGGTAAGTCTTTTAATCAGGCCGGGCCCCTCTTCAACTGCTTCCTCATAGGTTCCAGAGGGGATCCACAAAGGCTGGTCAGCATCCAGCATGTGGTTTCCCCAAATGGGGGGAGAATCCCAGATCAGAGAACATCTGAGTTATCCGTTGTTATTTTTCCCCCACTGTTTCCCCTTTTTTCCTGAGGTTAAATCTGTCAGGGGTTTTAATGCCCTGATTTGAAAGTCTGTCCCCCCGCCCATTGTTTCGCTTTTCACAACAGTTCACTCTGGGGGCCGCATGACCTCAACCCTATCTTTACGGTTGATGGGGGGATTTTAGCCATCTAAAACCCCCGCTTAAATTCCGACAAGGACCATAAATCTTTCTGTAATTTGGGAATTGGTTCTTTCTCAGGGTCCGGCAATTCAATTAAACAGAACTTTTAAAATCGGTGGGAAAATTTTAAAATAATATGTTCGGGCCCTTTCCCCACCCCTTCCCCCCTTTCAGTGAGGCCTTTAAGAAAATTGGGGGGCTGCCTAGTCAATTCCCTTTTGCCCCAAACCACCTTTGGGCACTACTGCTCCCCAGTGTCTTTCCCAGGGGGGTGTTTTGCCCGGGTCACTGGTTGCCCCCTGCAGCAGCAAGGGGATAAATTTTCTCTGGGTTGTCATAAAGAATCCCTCCGCTTTTGTTTCCTTCTATCAAAGTCCCTTTCCCCATTTCTGTTTGAGCCTTTCTCCCACTTTGTTTCTTTCCCCAGTACCCTGAGGGTTTCCCCCTGTAGGCTGGGGTGGGTCGGTCACCTTATCCCCCGTATTTGCATCCTTTAAATTGGGACTTACAGTATTATGTTTTCCCCCATCTTTTTCAGGAAGGGGGTTTTTTACCCAGGAAAAGGGGGGGGAAATTAACCCCGAAGGGAAAGGGGTTTCATCCTAATGGGCAGTAAGGGAGGGGCTAAGGGAGGGGAATGACATGGAAAGGCGGGCAGGGCACAAAAAGGGTTTAGGTAGTTTTGGGTGTACTAGGCAGGGCTGGAGCATAGGGGGGGGGCTACAGGGGGGTGCTTTTTGGGGCGTGGTTCCCTTTTTGTTGCAGCAGGTTTTTTCTACACCCCCACCTTTTTTCTCCCCCCCTGACCCTTTTCTCTCCCATATTCACAAATTTTCCCTTTTTTTCAAAAAAACTTTTCCTGGGAGATGATTCAAATAGGCCCCTTTCAAACCCCCGGGCCCCCCCCTTTTCTATGAAACCCTTGTTACATGTACCAGGATTCACCATCAACAAACATTCCAAGATCCTTTAATTACCTTCTTTCTGTTCAAACCCTCCCGACATTTCCATTCTCCCTTTTTCACAAATACTTTTTTGATCTAAATCCCTTCACTACTTCATATTTTTTTAGACTATTCAATTTCTTCTTCCCATCAACAATTTAGACTCTTATCTAAGTTTTACACTCTTAAAAAACCCCAGTCGCTGTGCACTAAACTTTGCATACCAAAAATTTTTTGTTTCTATTTTGCAGGAAACACACGCAGACTCGACAGACGACAATGTATCGAAAGTATAGAAAACCCATTTCCCTTCAGCTGGTCAGGTTTTCCCCTTTACCAAGGAAAAGCATGAAATTAAAGATTTCCCCCATAATGAAAATTTTCCCAAATTTCACAAGTGTTCTTTTTCCCCAAGCCCGTTAACTTTTCCTCTCGCGCAGAGATAGAACCCCGTGTTTATTCCCAGCGGGGGAAAATTTTTATAAATCACTGGGCCTCTAGGGCTTTTCCCCTCTGGGTTTTTCAGTGACTTAACAAACCCCTTTCTTTTTCCCAGCTTTGCTTTCGACCAGTTTCAAAAACATTCAATACACATAAAACAGAAAAATACCCCACAAGGAGTTAATTTGACAGGTCATAGGTTCAATAGCATGGGCCGACTCGTTGCCTGTCAGCGTGATCTAACAATTAACCGAATGAAACATAGTACAGCTCCCACTAGACAAACGGATCTGCCGGATAAGCAAAGTTTAAACTCTACTTACCCGGACAGATATTCAGAAGAGCGATGGCGCCTTATCCCTCCTCCGCGTCCGCCAGTAGAAGCTGCACCAGCTCAGTTTTCGGTTAATAAATCAGATCCAAGCCCATGCCCCACGTTGCAAGGCGACATCTGAAATGGAAAGTAGCCTCAAAAGGGCTATTCTGTCCTTGTGGGGGTTCAAATTATCTTAAAAATAACAAAGGGTGCACCGAGAAAACACATCACAACATGCCTTGCTGCTATGAAAATGCTTTCTGATTTTATTCACAAAATGGTGGCTTTTTATACCCTTTTGCAAATTAGTAGATAAAAGGCATCACATGTACCTGGCTGTGAGGGTCTATTGGCACGTCCTTATCTATGGACCACTCCTCACAGCTTCAGGAATGTCTGAACACAGGGTGTAACTTCTGACTAGGCGCCATCTTGGATTACACGACGATCTATACAAACTACTACAGACGGCCATTTTGTTTAACACATTAATAACAAAAGGTATACATACAGCTTTTACATGCTGTACTATATAAGTATGTGCCTATTATGTATATATAATATATATATGTATATGTGAGGTATATACTAACTAATACATTAAAATAGAGACACAAAGGATCACACATATATATAACCTTTGTTCCCGTCCACAACACTCTCACAGCTGGAGATTTGTTACAGTTGAATCCAGCTCTATGAACTCTATGAATGGCTAAGATCTCCCTTCTATGCAGGAGAGTTAGGCATCGAGACAAAACTGTTATGTTTTCTCATTGTAGAATCTGCTGCAGTCTGTTTCTGCTGGGTGTTGAGAGAGAAAATGCTACGGTCCCTAACTCTGAGTCAGGCAGGGATCGACACAAATTGCAAATTGTGCTGTTTCCTGATTGTGTAAGCCCTTCAGTGTTATTCTGTTTCTTCTGGCTGTGTAGAGTGAAAATGTGCCGGTCCCTTACTCTGAGTGAGAGACACAGAAATGCTCGCTCTTGTGAATACGACCGGGGGCTGAACAGAATGTAAATGAGCTCTCAGCTAGTGAGATGCAAGGAGGAGGGATCCGACCAGCACTGGATATCAGTGTAAACAGAAACAGAAGATAAGGAAAACTGTGAATACAAGACAGCTTTGCTAAAGACATCCAATTGCAAAAGTTACTTGTATTCACTGTCCCCTTATTCTGAAGACCATTTAATGAAATTATACAACCCCTTTGACCCCTTAACGACCGCCCACTGTCTTTTGACAGCAGGTGGACTGTGTTCTCTGTCTGTAGAGATGCCAAAAGACGTTGCTGCCTACAGAAGGGGTTTCCAACTCCTGGGGCCACAACTTTGCTAGAAATGGAGCTGTAGTTAACAGCTCCATTACTAGAGCAGTCTGTGAATGACAGGGACCAGAGGAAGCCTTCGATCCCGGCTATTTAACCCTTTGATTGCAGCATGTTCAAAGGGGAATGTTCTGCACCATCAGGTCATCAGGATTCCCAGGGCCCGATGGACCTTGGCGAATATCTGTACAATCAGCCCTGGGATCCTAGAGGCTATTGCAGCACCCTAATTGATCTCTTTTCCAACCATTCTGTTGTAGATTTGCTGTATAGTAATTCTACTGTCAGGGCACACTGTGTAGCCTGTGTTATACTGACAGAGAGGTCAATGTATTTGCATACAATAGTATGCTAATACATTAGGAAGAGTAAAAAAAAAAGTACAATACTTATCCCTTAAAAAAAGTCAAAAACATAAAGGGCCACATGTATGAAAACTGTCTAGGTCTAAAACTCACTTTGTTGTCCATATCAGAGCGCCCCTCTCATTTTTCCACAGCACTATATGAAATGAAAGGGGAGCTCTGTTTGGTTGCTAAGTGAGTTTTAGATCTAGGCAGTTTTCATACATGTGGTCCAAAATGTATGGAAAAAATAAATAAAATAAATAAGAAAATAAAAATAAATATTTAATAAAAAAATTATTGTGCACACATTCCACACAAAAAAAAACCTACACATACTAGATATTCACACAATTGTAATAACCTGTAGAATTATATTATTTGGTGTGAAATGTAAATGGGTTAAAAGATCATTTTAAAAAAACAAATGCAGAAAACACTTTATTTTCACGATACAATTTTTTTAAAAATTATGCAGTATTTTATACATAAACTCAAACTATGCCCCCCAAAAATACAACTTCTCTTCTTTTTTTTTCTGGGAAGCATTTAGGTTGTGACAAAAAAACTACCAAAGCCTGATATGAGATATAGGTATTTGACAAAACCCACGATAGAAAGAGAGTCAGAACCTGGTTATACTAATATATTAAACAACCAAATCTAGAAATGTTTAAACCTAGGGTAAAAGATAATTAATCTTTTTATTTGTATAACTTGTAATAAATTACCTAAAAATTAGAATACCAAAAAATATCCTAAACTAAACTAAAGCTACCTATGCAAAAATGGGGGAAATCGCCACCGATAAGAGCGCCCCATCCGGTAACCTTTAAAACTGCAAGCCCCTAAACTTACCCTAACAAGATACATTTAACAGGATACAATTTAAAGAGATGGGCGTAATTGAGGACGATTCTAACGAAGTGGAATTTCGTTAGAGTTTCTGGAAATCTTCGATTCTGAACGAAGTCGAAGTTTGGTGGTGATTCGCGTTGAAAGAAGCGTGTTTTAATGATAAAATGTGCGAGCCACTGGCATTTACATGGAGCAAAGAAGGTCTGGGAAGGAGAAGGGCATAGCCTACATGAACATGTGCATAGTGAGCCACAAATCAGAGACCGTCAGGATTCTGTGGACGTTCACCGCACTATATAAAGTAGGGGCAGCGACGCTTGCTGCTCACTCTGCTTTCACCTGTGCTGATGTAGGGTAAGCTGCTGCCGCTGCCTGATCATGATGTTATCATATAAAAGAAACTAACGTTGTATACAGCGGATTTTTGGGGGGGGGTGTGTCACTGCTTGTCTCGGAGACTGCTTCTCTACATTTCTACTTCTGGATTTTGTGGCGTGTGAGTATTGGAAATGAAGTCTAGTGTGCGTCCAATTCAGCTAGATATACATTTTAGATGCTCAGTTCTTGTGCACATTTGGAAATAATCAAGGGTCTATCTAAGCCTGTTGCGGTTGTTATTCAGTTCAAAGAAAACAGCGTTTTTACAATCCTAAAATACCATTACTTTTTTGGTTGCTCATTTATTTTGCCGCAGGTTTAGATCTAGGGTTAATAAGCGTTGTTCTGCTGTTGTGGTCACTAAAAGAATAGTTGTTTTAACGCCAAAGAAGGAATAATTTTGCCGATGTGCTAGCATAATTATATCCGAAGGTTAAGTACGTGGTTTTTCTGTCGTTGTGTTCGTAAATTACAACGCCGTTTAAACACGCTACAATGCTGTAATTGTTGGCAGCAATTCTCACTTTTTGCGCAAATTTAGATCAGGGGTTAAACTAAGTATTTGTCTAGCAGTTGTATACAGCTAAAAGAAACTTTGTTTTTCACGCCATAAGAAGAAATTTTTCTGTAGGCATAATTCATATCCGAAGGTGTAATAAAAGCCTGTTTGGCTTTTATATTCAGTAAAATACTCAGTGTTTTTAAACGGCACATACAAGTCATTTTCCTTGCCATTTGTGGAGCGCATTTATATCTCAAGGGTTACCCCAAGCTTGTAGTGGGTCATTTGGATGTCTCAAATACAGGGTGTGTATTATCTTAACTGATATCTTCTTTAAACTGAGGTCTGTTACAATTTTAGAATCAAACAGTATGTCAGACAGAGGGAGGTGGCAGGCTCTTCACATGCGGTCAAGTGGCAGTGGAACAAACATTCCTGGAGAAGGCACAGGTCACAGAACAGCAAGGGGACGTTCACAGCAGGGGTCACTCGTTGAGGCCACAACTGCCGCTTGTCATCTGCGGCCGTGGTGTTCAGCAACCCACTTGGTTCTGATTGGTTGACTAGGGCATTCACTTCCTCCAGAATGACATCTGACAACCCAGCCAAGAGTCCTGTGAGATCGTCAGACACATCCGTTAGTTGCATGGCCGGAAGCGGGTCAAGCGGCCCTCACCTGTCCTCAACCGTCACCTGTTCTCATCGGTGCCTATCAGCCAGAGAATTACTATGTGGTCTGGGCTCAGCGCCACTAATACAGCCGAGGACGAACAATTTGAGGACAGTCAGCAGCTATTGGCAACGAATAGGTAGGGGCAGACACCCCGTTGCTTCTGCAGTATGATGTGGGGTTTGGCATGGGAGGTTTTTTGGCAAGCGGTAAGGGTCTCCTGCCATACCCATGACCGTTGAGCGAGGGACAGCACGTGACAATCAAAACACTCTGATGTATAAACGTGGTCAGGCTTTGAATCCAGTTTCTGATTACACCAGTTTGTTCAAAATGCAGCGTATGCAATTGAAAACAGGAGGAGACATAACTACGGAATTGTTGGAGGTGCTTCTGTGCCTTTGTTGGTTATTAAATTCAGTACTAAAAATGGAATGGAGGCAGAACAAAAAAGAAGCAAAAGACAAAGCTGCCAAAAACTTGCTTTTGTATGAAAAATGAGGAGGCCCTCCCTGTTTTAAGGGTGGAATAAAGGGGCGAGGACACTCCCCTGTTATTGGTGGTAAAATTGGAGGACCCCTGTTAACGGTGGACAAAAGGGGAGGCCTCCCCTGTTAACGGAGTGATATAAAGGGGAGGCTCTCCCCTGTTTTGGTGGAAAAAAGGGAGGCCCCTCCCTTGTTGATGGTTGGAAAAAGGGGAGGCCCTCCCATGGTTGGATGGTGGAAAAAAGGGGAGGCCCTCCCCTGGTTAACAGGTGGGAAAAGGGGTGGCCCTCCCCTGTTAATGGTGAAAAAAGGGGAGGCCCTCCCCTGATTTAATGGTGGGAAAAAGGGGAGGCCCTCCCCTGTTAACGGTGGGAAAAAGGGGAAAGCCTCTCCCCTGTTACATGTTATCAATTTACCCTGTTCTTAATTCACCCTGCTTAATATATTTATTCACTGTTCATCGCAATTTCCCCCTGTTCAATAATTTTTCCCCCTGTTAATATATTTATTCCTTGTTCATCAATTTGCCCATGTTCAATAATTTACCCCGTTAATATTATTTATTCCTGTTCCTATCATTTTCCCCCTGTTCATCAGTTCTGTCTGCCCGTGATACCCGACCGATTATGCTCTCCGTTTACTGATCTCGAATCTCCTCAGGTCCATGCACCTGACCTCGTTGGCCCTGACCTTTGGACTACGAGTTTTTTATGATTTCTGTGACCTCGCTGCGCCCTCGGCTGCCACCTCAAAGTGTCGGCCAGTGGTAGTGTGGTGACCTGGTAGGACTCCCGCCACAGAAAGTCCTTCCTGCCTTGCGGCGGGCTATGGTGAAAAACCAAGGAACCATACTTAGACCACGCTCCCTGGCGTGGCCGCTACCACACACTTGTGGTTGGTCAAGTGGAGCCACACACTACACCATGTCGTTACAATGGCTGAAGTGAATGCAAGTTTCCTCGGCCAGTGTCTTTGAATGGTGACAGAATCCACCACTTGAAAAGGGAGGGATGCAAGATAACCAACCTCATCCATTGGACAGGAGAACGGTCAGCTTCTGCACTTAAGGTCTGGCTAGTACCGCTTAAATTGCTGTCTCTTGAGGCAATCGTCTCATGTGAACGAGCCTGATGGCACCATGACGTGCCGAGGTGCAGGAGTATCCTGAGCCAGTAGATGATGGTAATAGACTGGGATGTTGTCTTACGGCAGATCACCGAGTGGTGATATGGGGAGGACGTGCCACTGGGTGCTACAGCGGTTGGGACTAGGATGGGCACAACCACATCTGAAAAAGGCATAAGGTGCGATCAATGATAACTGTTAATGCAGGGCCTGTGGTCGCCATCGTCTAGGTCCCTGGGTCCACGCTTGACTTTCTGCCCTACAGATTCTACATATTAGTTATGTTCAACCCTCCTTGGTGTCTCATCAAAAAACTGTGATCACCTGCGAGTAGTTGATTTTACCACCAAGCTCCTGCAATGACTGTACTGTTACCGCACTCTGACCCGCGTGGAAGCCCCTGTGCCCGCTACTTCTGGGTCGCTGCAAAGTGGGTGGTCAAATCGTGGCCGTGTTGGATCCCAGCCTCGCACTGTGCCAACCTGCTGAACTCCCGGCACAACCTCCTCTCTTTTCTTCCCCGGCCACAAATACTGACTTAAGGCTGCGCCACTGACGGACCACGCAAGCAGCTGCTCTCTTCTCCCATCATGATAATGTTGAACCCTTAGTACACTGTTTGTCTGAGAGTCAGCTGACTAGATCACATGGATTTCAAATCCACCTGTATGCTCGATGACAACCCAACGTTACTTCTTCGGCACAAACAGTAAACTCTCTACTGTCCAAGATCCCAGATTGTCTGTCGACTCCAAAGCCATCTTCTTCTCCTCCAGTCTACTAAATACTCCAATGTTAGTGTTTAACGGAATGCTTCATGGGTCCGGGACCAATGCGGTATCGTGGGGTAGGCGACCAACTGCGTAGAGGATGCCACTTCATTCAATGGGAGTAAAGGGCGGCACAAGGAGCATGGGTGTGGACTGAATTTTCCTTTGGGGGGCACTTTATGCTTTGTATTAACATTGGGCACCAGAATACACTCCTGTCCAGCTCGTCTGCTTCTCACCGGCTACCATGGTCGCGATTCGGCTACATTGATTAGCGGTTTGACTGTCACCGCCGTCCACCTAAACGTCCCTGTCACTGTACAAAAAAGCTGACGCCACCTGCTCAAAAACATAACCCACCATTGCAACCTCTCCTCATCACTATTTGCCCGCTTCCACAAAGAAGCTGCGTTGTCTTCCAAAACCTCTTTGCTGCCCCCAACTGTCCTCAAATAGTTGGTCCTCAACTTGCAATAGTGGTGCAGTGGGCCACAGCAATTAGTAGTTCTCTGACTCTGGGAAGCCTGAACGGGACAAAGTGGGTTGAGGGTCTGTGAGAAGCCCCTCACTGCTCCCGGGCAATGCAACAAAGGGGTTGTGTGTGACAAACCACCGACTCTTGACTGGGGTTGGTCAGTTGTCAAATCTGGGAGTAAGTGTGTGACCTAGTGTCGTGCGTCAACCACGATGGCGGTAGATGACACCAGATGCATGTGCCGCCTCCGAAGGGTGACCCCGCATGCTGTGTCGCCTCCCCCTTATATGTGCTGCGATCTGTGGTGGCTCGGTAATCCTACTTACTGTGTTCCCCCCACCTCCTCTCCTGTGTTCGTTGACGCTATGGTAGGATCGCTTAGACCTCAAGCTTGTTTTTTTCCAGTGGCGCTGCCATGGACTTTATAAGGATACATTCCACGCTTCAGTTTTTGGTCTGTTTTTGCCCTCTTAAGTGCCGAGGGATTTTTTTTGATGATGCGATTCTAACGAGCGGCGGACGAGTCATATGCGTGTCATAACTAACAACCACATCATTGTATGAAGGACAAACCAAGCTCCCTCTGCATATTTATGCATGCACAAACGTTATTCAGCACCTACAGGCATCTGTGGCAGCCTGAAAATAGCTGTTTTTTAACGCGATTCATCCCGACAGTAATTTGGACCAAAACAAATTTGGTCAGAAAATTCGGCGAAGTCGCACCGATATCGTATTTCATGAGAAATTCGCCCATCTCTAAACATTTACATACGACTCAGGGACAAAAAAGAATAAGGAAAACCAAAAAAGTGCTGCTGAAAGGCTGCAAATACACTATTAATATCATGGAAAACATTTCAGAAAAAAGTTTTGACACGTTTCTCCCTAGAATTTAGGGGTTTATCAGGGAACCTGCAAACATTAATACCGATACAAGAAATTACATAACCAACTTACAGTCCCGTGTTAGACATAGAATGATGGAGTTTATTTTTAGATTTAGGTTGTGTTACAGTATTCCAGCATTCATAGTTATAGTAGACCCAGTCTCTGTAAGTTGTGAAAAGACACCTCTAGAAGGCATATACTCTATTTAATCAAAACCTACTCTTTTTGTTTACTTGCAGGTAATATTTTACAAACAGCGGCTATTGTCTTGATTTCTACTGGTCATGCATGGTGGTTTCAGGGACTTATTCTGTCTTTTACCAAATAGGAAAATCCCGATTTACTGCACATGCGTGAAGATAGAAGGGGCTGGTTTTTTGATGATAGTTGTGCAATGATAATATACATATATAGGGTTATTGGGGTTGTCGCACTATTAGATTCACATCAGTATACGTGCTGTCTGTATTTCCTAGGTTTCATCTTTGTATCGCAGGGGAGTGTTGACTGGCTTATTCTGGGCTGCATGTAGAAGCCAGGGTCTGTAACTATAGCAATGAGTATGTCAGCCTATCAGGATAGATCATACAGGGTCTGTTGCTATAGTGACCTAGGAGCTGATGCAGCCCTTACATGAAGGGGTTTATTTTTAGGAATAGGTAGGACTCTGTTTATGGACTTATATTGCAAAGTGAATTGTTTTTTGCAGGATCTTTAAAAAAAAATAAGATTTCTCTAATTGAGCATGCCCCCTTAACCTTACACTGTTTTATGTACACGGTTAGATCTCCTAAAATCGCATATAAGGCCTGTGATGGGTCACTGCAGAGTCTTTGCGATAGTACGAATACCTTTTAATGTACAATATGCTGATAAGTTCTTTTCAGCTAAAAGAAAATGCTTGAGAGAAAAATCGCCTCAAAACATTTGCCAATATCCCGATTGGAAACATGCTCAAATTGATGAGTGCTCGAATTTTTATAAAATATCCCCATAAAAAAACAAGGCTTAGGCAAGGGTAAAGGAAAAGCTCCATGATTTCTCTATGCACTCTATTACGGCCTTAGACAAAACTGAGCTGTTATTGAGTCTTGTAAATAACATGATCATTTTATAGAAGACTTGCATATATAACAGTAAGGGTTGTTCACCTTTTCCTCTAACATTTTCTTGCCAGCTTTATAGGTTGTGAACACTTTTCACAGTAAACCGCCAAGTCCGGGCATTATTGATTGTTTTACCAAGGATTTTTATAAATAATATAAGCGAATCAATTCCCATTTATACCCCACAAGACAGAGAGAAAAAAAAAACAGAGACACTATTTCCAACTTTTATGCAGTGTAATATCTGACTTATAAAAAGATCTGGAGGCCAAAAATACAGCCATATGATACCATGTGTGTGTCTAATGCCAGATCATGATGTATGTACTACCGCCACAATGTTACAATAAGCTTTGTCTACAATGCACGCTTTGCGATCATATTTTCGGCATTTTTAGTTTTTAAAAAAAATACGATCGTTCGTGTGGCCCCATAGACTGGAATAGAAAAGATGAGCTGTAGTATCCACAGCTCTTCTTTTCGCCGCTCGTCTTCTGGCACCGGCGCCTTTCTAGTCTCTCTTGCGTTTCCCTATACAAATACATTGTCCCCCCATGGGCGACGTAAAAACTAACGAGAAGCAGACCGCAGTTTGTGCACAAAAATGCACCAAAAAACGCGGTTCCTGCTTCAGAAAAAAAAATGTCCGCTTTCAGTACGTTTTTTTTGTCAGTTGGCAGTGTAGACATAGCCTAGGGGTATGTCTCCACTGCACAGAAAATCATCTGTTTTTTAAGCGTTTTTCGTTCTTCTAAAATCACTGAAAAAACGACTGAACACCGCTGCCATAGACTTCTATAGTAACAACCTCCTGCTGTCTCACTGACGAAGTCTTTTTTAATGCTCTTTTTTGCTGCTGGTTGGTTTTTTGAATAACATGTTGCATAAATTGACTGAGGCAGGACAGAAAATGTACTATTGGAGTCTATGGCTGTGTCTCCACTGCATAGAAAAACGTCAGTTTTTTCAGTGTTTTTTTTTTTTTTTACAATGCTGTGCATGTCTGCAAAACAAGCTCCAAGGAACGTACTAAAAAATGCACTAAAAAATGAAAAGGCACCAAAAAAACGTGTTTTTCAGCTGCTTTTGACAGACAGTGGACAAAAAACTCAGTTTTATGAAAGTTTTTAGTATTTGGTTTCCTGGTCGTTTTTTGTCCAACGCAGTGTAGACATAGCATAAGAGTAACATAGGAAGTAACAAATAGCATTTAACCACAGGAGTGCCCTTCCATGTACATTCCATGTACTGTAAGTCCTCCTTTTTGTGTATCCAGTTTGGGCACATATACAAAAACAAGACTTTCACTTTCTCTTTTAGGAATTGAGTCTGCTTTTTACTCAGAAATTCAGCAAATATATCTGACTGATACAGGAGGACACAGGGCATCACTTTAATGGCTATAGACAATCCAATACCTCCATAGTCATGAAGCTGTGTGGCTTGTGAAGACATGACAATTTGAAAGGCTAAGAATACTTTAATATCCTCTAGACTAGTATGGCTTGTGGCCAGTGATGATATATACCCAGACAAGATAAATGTAGGGGGTGATCATAGTTCATGCATCCTCACAGCATTTACTATCTATTTACTATTTACTATGAAGCATAACATGGTATATACGTGTTTCTTTAGAGCTATACATTTTCATGTTATAGAATAAAGTGCTACATTTTAAGTTTTTTTTACTGACTATTCATGTGTTTCCACAAGCTTGCCTAGTTTTCTCTGCTGCCATTTGAGGCCCTCAATCACTCATGGCTTAGTCTTTCATGTTTCCATTTTTTCCAGGAGCTTACAAGGGACTCTGATTAGATCTCATGACGTATTCGAGCCTTGTCTTCTAAGATCTATATCCGCTGTCGTTTTATGGGACATCTTGTGGATGGCACATTGTGAGGCGTATCAGAACATAAATATTGTTCTGTAGCTTACTATCCATGCAGCCATGTGGATGGGCATATTTTGTTGTGCGAATTTGACCTTATGTTAATAGCCCATACCTCCACACGTCCCATATTGTTAGTTGCAATAATATTATAATAAGTTTTACTTGAAAACGCATACTGGAGTACAGGCTTGGACTGGTAGAATTCCCGGCGTGTAGCAGCCCTTACAGATTACTTGTGAAACAATGCGTAGAATGAAATTACAGTGGACACGTCTCCTGCGTGGGCATAACTAGATATTCATAGGGCCCCACTAGCAAAAATAAAATGGGGCACCACCACCTAATAACAATAACTAAAACAGCAGCAATTACTAAAGATATAAATAATACAGCCATATGTAAAAAAAAAACAAAAAACAGTAGTGCTGGAGAACAGAAAACCACCAACTACTTGTTACCTACAAAAAGGAAAAATGTTCTTATACCTGAGTGGGCCGCTGTGTCCGCTATGGCTTTAGTTTCATCTATGGTTCTCTGTAATGTCAGAAGGTGCACTCAGGGGTATAAACGCTTTGCTGATTATTGGAACTGATAGTGGACTGAGAATTTTTTCCTCCCCATTGTCAAGTAGGTAATTAACACTAAAAAGTCACTTTCTTAGGGCCTAATGTGTATTGCTAATCTCCTGCCACTCCAGCCTTGTTTGTTCAGTGCTGCCCTTCCAGTCTGTGTTTAACGCAGCAAGGCATTGATATACCATTCCAGCAAGTGACCGGTTTAGAAGTCAAACAAGAAGTAAAATATCTTTTTGTTTAATATTGTGTCTTTATTATAAATTGTGATAGACAAATGTTAACAACGTTCACTTCTATAGCTAAAAGTCAAAGATGAAAGAAATCAGCCCATGGCACAATTGAACTGTCTACCTGGTATTGGGCTTTGAATGAAAAAGATGTTCAACCTGAAATCAGTAACAAGTGAAGAAGATTGCACTTTTCAATGTGGATACCTCACATGGAAGTCATGGTGTCTGTGTCAGTAAGTATCATTATACACTACAATGAAGTTATACAAGAATTTTATAAATTTTGTATCTTGGTCAGTTCCTCTAGCACTATACTTACAGTATCTTAATGAACTTCTTTGTTTTGTTGTGCCTTTAACAAGTTTTCTAATACTTGGCCATTGAGTTATTAGATCGTAGGGTCTAATTGCCTGGGACCTCAGCATTCAGTGATTGAAGTGACACAGGGCTCCAATGATGGCACATCAACTTCTCTGTTTAACATGTTCAGTGTTATACACTTTGGGCGACATGTATGTACTGTTCTCTAGATTTTAATCAAAATTATCTGGGTGCCGCGGTACATTGAAAATTGGGGCGTTACAGAGGCATGTTGCTTCGCAACCATATGATTTTTCTACACTATTTATGATTGAGGACGGCAAAACTGGGCGCATCTATGCGCTGGAACAGGCAGCCAGTTAAAAATGGTTCAAACCAAACAAAACCAAACCAAACAAGTTTGCACAGGGCTACCTTCATTAGGCGTATGATGCACACTTGAATCCTTCTCTAGTGAATATGTCCCATCTACAACACTGCATCGGGCTGCTAGTCCCAAACAAATGGACAACAAATTAAACAGTAGCAGAGTAAAATGCGGTCCAGCAATTAAATGGAGGAAAAATTGACTATTTTATAGTAAATATCTTCAGGTACAGTGGGTAAAAAAGCTAGCCACTTTAGCTAAAAGCCTTAACACGTTTCGGACTGAAAAATCGTAGCATCTTGTTTCACAGCTTGAAGATAAATGGTATACCTGAAGCCTATTTGTCGTCTTGGATCTAGAAAGCATCTAATCTATGACCCGCAGTAGAACAGGTTCATAAATTCAGGAACATTCTACACTGCTAATGCCCGCAAAACCATTGTTGTCTGGGCGCCAAAATACATATATTTCGCCCTTAATTGTTAATGTATTTCAGGGGGTAACCATCATTCCTCTTCTTTTATTCTATTCTTGTGTTTTCATTGTATTTGGTGTTGACCATATTGATGTGAATGCCAGTATGCCCTTGTGAATTGCCCGAACTGTACTGTAAGCTCTTGTCTGGTTGGTTATTGACCAGGTGTTTAAAGTACTTGGTCAACAGTGTTGAATCCGCCAATGGTTTTGGATACCATGGAACTGTTTCCCTGCTTCTACCATTGCGTGGGACACTTATTATTTATGCTTTGGAGCCGACACTGAGGTGCCAGTCAATGTTTGTGGTTAAAAATGGAAGTGCCACAAAACAGTGGCGGAGTTTTGGCGGTGACTGTGCACAGTAAAAAAGAAGGGACTGCGTGTGTGGGTGATGCACAGAAGAAGGCCAATGTACAGTCCCCATCTGGATAAGGCTATAGGTACCAGGATTGAGGACTTCGGGAGTCACTGCCTGAGTTTAGTGTTGGGCTGAGCGAGCACTTGTGTAGAGAGGTATGGACAGAGAGGACAGAGTGAATTACTATCTCAAGTGGGCAGGTGTGAGAGGACTAGTAGGGCAATGCTTACTGATGCAAGAGTATACTCATCCTGACTTTGTACTATCGTATAAACATTTAGGAGTTATCAATGTGTCTGCAAATATTCATAGCCTGTGTTATTGTTATATATTGCTGCAATTTAGGCACCTGTGTTTCAAAAGGACAGGGACTTGAAATGGGGTTGCCAACCAGTCGATTTGGGGTAGACTTATGTGTTTTATGTAATATATAATTATGAAAGGTGCACTCTAAATGTTGCAATCAGGATATTGATGATTCTGTAAAATGTAGTGGTGTAGTGGTCAAAAGGAACCTATGGTGACCAACAGAGCAAACTTCAGTATCAATACTTAAATGATCTGGTGCAACCCAAGTGCCATTATATTGGCATAACATTACTCTCACTGATGTAAAGAAAGAACCACATGGCTGCGACCCTATTGGTTGCGTGCGGTTATAGTGCTTGACTGCTGTAATAAGAAATAGAGACCACTTTATCTTGTGCCAGGATGGAGAATTAAAGATGTGAGATATTTTTTTTTTAAAGACCCATTGGACTGTTTTTTTTAAGTTTTGTCTATTGTTTTACCAACCCTTTTTAAGCTACCTATCCAGGACCTGATTCGGGAGAACCCTGGGTAGGACATGGCTGAGAGAAATTTGATGACAGGCTATGGGTCCCCTAATAATTGTCCTTTCAAACATTGATGGTTAAGGCTTTCTACATTGGCTGATATCACTGTTTAGAAAGGAAGTCTCTGAACTTGAGGTCTAGACAATGTTATATAACTGCTGCAGTCATCTCAATGACGCTTACCAATGGGCAAGACGCTAGAAGACAATACAGAAGACCGGCAGTGGGCATCACTGGAACAAAGTCAGTTACAGAAGTGAATATTGGGACCTGTTTTTTGTTTTCTTTTTTAAACGATCACAGTAGCATATTTTTTGGATTAAAATAGTTAAAATTGTGGTGGGACATATCACTTTCATGGCTACTAAAAATGATTATGTAGTGTTATTTCAAAATGCTCTTCTCTGTCTAGGAACGTTTCACTGGAGACAAGAAACTGATTCCTCGACTTCAACGTGATTTTCTTGCTACATTCTATGTCTCTGAAAGTAACAGCTACCTGAAGGTAGAAACAAATACCGCCTAGCGTGTACATGTGGACCCTGGTACAGTCATCTGGACGGTGGAATACTTTAATCAAATACAGCAGAAGATAGATCCTGAGATAAACAATCATTTCCTTCTTACTTTGTGAGGATTCAATAGGTCATTGATCTATCACTGAACATTAGTAATAATATTAGAGGTAAAAACCTAATAATCAAATGCTTAGCTAGGGCCATATAGAAACCATAACACGAATTTATACCTGGTATTAAAAAATTACCTAATATCACCTAAAAATTAACTTTTTCAATACTAGGTAGAATTCAATGAGTACAGTTAAGGAGGCAATAACTAAAAAAGTCAAATCAGGAGTGAATTGATCTGGCCCCAATATTAGTAGACAATGATGACTGGGTGTGTGCAGTACTATCTAGTAAAATCAATGGTGGCCACAGAAAGTTCTCCACTGGGGTCTAGTTTCTAAATATTTCATATGCTGTTGCTAGGGGTGTAACTATGGAGGTAGTAGTCACATCTAGGTTTTTGGTGTTTGAGATGTTTCAAAACCTCTTATAGCACATAAGCAAGTTTGTTTGTCTATATTGGAAGTCACATGGAAACGAAAGGGGGAGAGTTGTATAGGTGCAGGCGTCTCCCCATTCACTCAGGCCGGGCCAGCTGCAATACTGACCTGTTAGCAGGAAGTAGCTTTGGGGAACCCCCTTTTAGGACAGAAATTCAACACTAAAATCTTCTATTAAAAAAGAAAAATAATAAAAAAAAGAGCCACTGTACCATGCCACTGATAACGGGTGGCTAGAAAATGGATCCTCTGGACCACCGCAAGTGGTAGTATAAGCCATGTCAGGAGACTGAGTCTAAGTAGCCTCCCGGTACTCACCAGAGCCCGCCGTAAGGCAGGTTGGACTTCCTGTGGTGGGAAACTGCCAGGTCGCTACCCTGACGCGACTTGCTTGCGGAGGGAGCCAGGGTGTAGCGTGGTACAGAATCACCAGACAAACTCATAGTTGAAGACAGGCAGGTCAGGGCAGGCATCAGACAAATGTGGTCAGTGGACGAGGCAAGGGCCATATACACAGCAGAACTAAAATACAGGAACGCTTTTCTAAGACACTGGGCACTATAGATCCGAAGAGAGTGCTGGAAGTGGGCAGAAGATATATGGTCAGTGCCCAGCAATTAACCAAATACCAGTGTGCTGTCCTATTAAATTTTACTGAGCTGGCGCGCACAACCCCTAGGCATCGGGGACGCGCCCCCCAGCAGCCAGAGGCGCACTGGGAAACAGAAGTGTGGAGAGGTGAGTAACAAGCATTAGCATGAGTGTTGCTAGTGGCCCACCATGCTGGACATGGCATCACTCATACCAGCAGGGATGCTGCCGAGGGGAATGAATGTTTTCACAGCACCATGACACCTACCTTTCATTTCCCTTATCCTGTTCTATCTCTTGTCACAACATAAAATGTGATAATCACATAATTGTGATTACTTTGCCTTGACTTGTATTTTATCTGTGATTCCACAGTATGTGACAAAAGGGGTCATTCTTTCTCAAGGTGAATATGTTGTCAATATTAAAGAACAGCCCCTGGGCTCTGGTGAGTACATAAAACCTTATTATGAATGTGTACTATTTCGCTTACATGAGGGATAAGAGATGAGCAATGTTGGCAGTAGACAGTAATTCTAATATCTACTACATAATGATGCATTCTTTTAAAACTGCTGTTATTTTATGTGTTTGACAATGGTTGTTAAATGTATATGTATTATATTGTACAGAAACTATATCTGTAACTGTAGCAGTGACAAAAATATATGTAAGGGTACATAACACACATGAACCCAAAAGCAATCTGTGCTGCCATGTAGAACCTCTGTGAGAAAACATTTTTTTAATAGGGCATGAGATGGGACATGCCATAATTTTTTTTTTTACAAATTTCATATAAAATTAGCATCAGACAGAGAAACACAGAAAACATCAAAATATTTTTTATATAGCATAGCTTTCTGAGTACATAAATGGCCCCTATAAAAAGTTTGGTGAAAAGCTGTTAAACCCCCTCAAGAGACAAGGGAGTACTCCCTCTGTCAAAATCAGTCTTCAAAGGTAGCAAACCTTCTTTACCATAAGAACTGTGAACCTGTGGAGTAGCCACCCCAGAAGCTGGTCACAGCAAGAACAGATGAGGGCTTCAAGAAAGGCTTAGATAACTACAAAATCATATTAATACTTATTTAGATGTTGTGGAGGTTCAGCATAAAGGCAGGCACTGGCACAGGTTTTGAATATCAAAGCTTTCTATTTCAGACCACAATCTTTCAAGCTCCAAACAAGCTTACTCAGCCTTACAGCTCCAGCAGCAAACACTTTCTGGCTTCAGGACCAGAAACCTCCCTCTCTGACCTAAACCAGCTGCCTTCTATATGGTTGGGAAGGCCCAGGCTGGAGTATGGGAGTGACCTTTCCCACCTAAGCTCTCTGGTCACTCCATAAAAACCCGGACCCAAACCACAACCAAACAAACACTCAGTAACATAACATCACTGGCACAATGCTATTGGGGTCTCTACATACCCTTTTCCTCTGCCCAGAGCCAAGGGGCTGGGCACCTTCTACCACCATACAATCACAGATTACCCCAATAATGGCAGGGAATACCAAAAAAGCCCAAATCCTAACAAATCACAGAAAAAGAACACTATCTAGGGCCCTACTAAAATATTACTTTTAATAATTACTCTTAAAATTTTTTACCAAAAAAGACCATTACACTTACAAATTTAAAAATATCAATTTCTTATACCTAATAAGTTATTCCTAAAGAGACATTGTGTTACATTAATATCTTGTCTGTGAAACTTGATATTCATTACTCACGATTAGCAGATTCACCCCAAAATCAGTTCTTTATACCGCCAATACTGATAAAAGAACTACATATACATGGAAAGGATATTCACATGAATGGATTCCCTATGCTCTTCCCCTAATATAGGAAGAGTAAGCGTCCCCCAAAAGG
>JAODAL010033668.1:0-45287 GCA_025379985.1 Phyllomedusa bahiana | reverse complement strand
AACTGGGGGCCGCGACTCTCTTAGAAAGCCTTTCCCCCCACTTTTAAAAAGAAATTTTGTGTCCCCCCCCCCTTCTTTTACAGAGCGCCAAAAGAACAATTTAAAGGGGGGTGTAGTTTGAAGTGTTGTAACTTAGAAGGGGTTGTCCTTTATAAAAAAATCGTTGCGTGGGCCCCCGATTGTTTAAGGTTAGAGAATTTGGGCAGTGCTCTGCACCAATCACAGACCTCTGGGCCAAAGCTATTTAACAGAAAAACTGTGACCCTGTGAAAGCTTTGCGGGTCAGTGGCGTACGAAAGGGTCATGGCCAGCCACAGGGACCAGGCTGGGTAGAATAGAGTTTGGGAAAATTGAGTTTTTATTTTTTCTATAACCCCCATCCTCACCCCACTACCATGTTTTTTTTTTCCAAATTCAGACAACTGCTTTAATCACATCTATTATGTTGGGGTAATTTTTCGCCACCAGTTTTTTGTTGGACCGTGCGTAAACCCCTTTTTAAAACCCCCATCTCTTTGACCCAAGAAAGTTAAAGAGGTTTTTACCCCCCTTTACCCCCAACCCAAACTTGATCCACTTCATGTAGGTAGGGGGGGTGCTACTGATTTACCAGGTTGTTGTTCCGGTTTTTTTTACACTAACAACAAGTGCAAGATATTTATAAAGTGTATTATACCAGGCTGCAGAGTTCTAAAGGGTGTTTATTTGTGTTAGCTGCTACTGCTGTTATCTGCCGCTACACCCGTCAAGACTTTGCTACTGCCTCCGGTTGCATCTGCCTGTGCCCCATCCCTTGCTTGCCCGCGTCCTCCGTCTCCCTTTTGGCGTTACCGAGTAGTCAGTAATGTCAAACTCTTAACAATTGTCTTTGCTATTTCTCATTCTCTATTTGTGGGGCCCCGAAGAGGAACCTGTATCCCTTTTTTACACAGCCTTTTGAACAGCTGTCTAGTAGCAGGGGAGTTTTTAAATTTTTCCCACAGTAAAGGGGTTTTTTGCTTTTTGCAATGAGTTGCATGAGATGATGCAAAAGTTTGTTTTTTTTCAAAATATGGCCAAAATAGTTTTTAACCTTAAGGTCTAAACCTGTTTTGGACTTTAAGAAAAAAGCCCCCTTTTTTTCAAATCTTTCGATGTACTTATCTGTAAAAATTTTTTAATACTTTTATACCCCCCGTGATTTTTGAGACTAGATTTTGACACAATGGGCGACATTTATGAACGGCATTTCCCTTTTTTTTGGCGTAACCCGCGTGTACGGCCCCCAAACCCCTGTCGGCGAGGATGCATGTTTGGGCAGCTTGCCCCCTTTCATGGCCCCGCAGAAGGGGGTTTAATGGGGCGGTGTGGGCGTGGGGTGGCGTTGGGGGGACTCGCGCGCTCGAAACTCCCCAGGGTTACGATCAGGGGCGCAAAATGGGCGCATTGCAGGCCGCCACCAAAAGGCGACCTGTTTTATTTGGTTAAATTATTTGGCGGAGGCGAAGTGAAAGCAGAAGGGAACAAAGAGGAAACAAAAAACCAACAGAAATCCCCCTGCCTCAGCCCCGGTGGGGCATGGAGTATTTTCCCAAAAAAAAATTCCCCTTTTATAAAGGCGTAAAACTTTAAATCAGAAAAAAGTTTCAAACCTTAAAAAAAAAAAAATATATAAATAAAATCATTTTCCCCAAAACCCTAGAAGGGCCAATATCAGGAATTAGGATTTTTGGAAATTCCCCGGGAAAAAACAGTAATTAAAATTTCCCTGTAACTTTTCTCATTGGTCAGCATAAACCACCAATCAGAATAGGGGGGGACAGTGAACCATTAAAACCTAGGGAAAACTATTGACCAACCCAAAAAAAAGGGCGGGACATTAAAAATACAGTAAAAATGCAAAAAAAAGCTGTTTGGGTTGAACTAGGGGGGGCCTTGGCTATCTCCCCCAATCAAAAAGCAAGCTACTTGTCAAAATTGTTTGTCTAGGAGAGATGGGGGGAATGAAATCCCCGGCCTCAACGCCGTGGGGGCATGGAGTATGATAAAAAAAATAATTTTTATTTAAATGAAAAAAAATTCCTGAAAAAGAGCTGAAACCCCTTTTTAAAAATAAAACAATCAAAACCCCCAAAAAAACCGTTTTTCGCCGGACCGGCCTACATCAAAGGAAAATTTGGGGGAAAGAAAATTGGGCCCGGGGAAAAACATAAATTTAAATTCTTTAAGCTCTTCTCATTGGGCGGCAGAAACCCCCCTCCAATAGAATAGGAGCACAAACCCATTATAAACCTATTTGGGGAAGTATGGGCCAATCAAAAGAAAAGAAGGGGCAGTTCAAAATAAAATAAAAAAGGGAGAAAAGAGCTGATTGGTTTTAACTAGCGGGGCTTGGCTATCCCGGCCAATCAGAGCGCCGGGATAGCCTAGAGGGGTTTTTTAGCAGTAGACCATTCCACCATTGTTTTTTAGGTCTCATTTTTGCAAAATTTGTAATTTGTTGTGGGGTATAAATGACACAATAACTTTTTTTATGCGGGCCGGGACAAAATTAAAAAACAATTTTAAATTTTTTTATGTATGGGAATTTTTTTTTGTGTAATTAAATTTTTCCCCAATAAAATGCTTTAAAAAAATGGTGTTTTTATGTTATCATAGTCTGACAGCCATAATTTTTTTTTTTTGTTTTTGGGTTTTTGATTAAATTTTTTTTTTTGCAAGTGATTTTTCTTTTTTTTTGGTTCCATTTTTATGATTCATATGACACTTTGATCGCTTTTTATAAAGGGTTTTGGGAGGTTGGATTTTAACAAAATTCAGCAATCCCTGGGAGTGTTTTTTTAAATTTTTTTCCGCAGTCACCGGGGGGTTTAAAAAAAATTTCCCAAAATTACCCCAAAATTTTTATACAAAATTTCCCAAAATTTTTTTTTTTTAAAGCTCACTACATTTACATCATAAAAACACTTTTTTATGTATCACCATAGTCTGACAGCCATAACTTTTATGGAGCTGATTAAAGGCTTGTTTTTTGCAGGATGCTATTTTTAAACCCCTTTTCTGCGGGATACTGATATATACTAGCCAGGGAGAGGAAGTTTTTTGGCATTGGTTTGTGAATATAAGGTTGTCCTACATACTGTACATAAATAAACTAAATTCTCTACCAATACATAAGAGGAATGACATAACTATATCACTGCAGTAAAAAAAATTGTAAAATCTAAAATATAACTTTTAATTAAATTTCTTAAAAAGAGACTTTGTAATCCCCCTTATTTTTTAATTCCCAAATACTAATACCTAAAGCAACAAAGAGATGGGGCACTGTTAAAGGGAAAAAAAATGAAAAGGGCCCTTATACAACTTTTCCCTCCAGCGGGATAATCGCCCTAAAAAAGAGCGGTCCCACTTTAACAAGCAATCCTATAGGATCAAATGCTTCCATTGAAGTCCATAATATTAAAGATAGTCAAAGGATACAGTAGCCTCATCAAAACTAACTCTCATTTATCTTTTCTTTTTTCAACCAATCCCAAGCTTTCCCCCCCCTTTGACGGGGTTTCCTCGGGGGACTAAAATTTTGACACAAATTCTTTCTAGAGAGAAAAAAATTGCTTTCAGCAATAAATATCTTGTCTTGTTTCCGGGGGGTCATATATTTCCATCCGGAACAAACCCAAGGGTTTGGGGAATTGCACCTCCATAAAGGGGCAATTAGATGAGTTTTTTCCCCTCCCTAAATATGCACACAACCCCGACATATGAAATAGAAAATATTACTAAAAGTTAGGCTTAAAAGGTCAAATTAGAATATTTATTTTGAATAGCGTGTCTGATCTTGCTCCCGCCATAGCATGCCCAGCGTTTATATGGCGAAATCTTCCGGGGAAACCCGGGGTCGTCATTTACTCTACATACGATGCCGCCGTTAACCCCACAGTCCACCGACAGCCTATCAGGTCAGCAGCATCTGAACAGGGGCGCAACGGACACTGTTTAGTATCTAAATTATTGCGCTGATCACCAATGAATTCTCAACAGGAGCACATGTAACGCGATACAAACCCACATAATGTCACCTTAAAAAATAAAAAACCTAATAAAAAATTTTTCCAATTCATATTCATTGTTTTTTTTTCTTCCTTTTTGAACCTAACTCCTATAGATAAATAAAATGTAACAAGACCAATAAATAAGAACTTATGCTCTAACTTAGTAAAGGGGGTACTAGTGCACTAGCATCTACAGGCGTCTCACTCAGGCTAAAGTTGGCCCTTATAAGCAATCGCCCAAATGTTACTAGAAATTGGTCCCAAAAAAACTCAAAGGGTCAGTTCACTTAAAAATGGAATACATACTGCAGACACAGACAAAATAGGAAAACAGAAACCATCAGATTAGTATAGACAAACAAATCCCAATCTCTATAGGAAACAACCAAAATACATGGATTCATTAAGTTCCTGAGGGCTAATAGATTGCATTCTATGAATCCATTCGGTTTCTTTACACAATATCCTATTACTGAGGTCCCCCCCTAGGGGAGGGTCTTACAACCTCAATAATCATGAACTTCAACACCTTGCTGTCACCATTGTGAAATTTATGAATATGCCGTGCTAGAGGGGTACCTCACTTATGACGGATATCTTCTACGTGTTCTCCACCCTACGTCTAAATGCTCTTTTGGTTTTCCCTATGTAATCCAGTGGACAAGAACATCTACTGAAATATACAACTCCCTCTGTTCTACAATTAGCAAAGTCCCGTACATAAAATTGCTTTTTATTGGAGGCACTACTGAATGTTTTACTCTGTTCTATGTAGGGGCACGCTACATATTCTTGACCACATCGAAACATACCTATCAGTTTTCTATCTAACCAAGTTGTTTTTGAGCAAGATGGATTTGTGTAATGACTGTGCACCAGTCTATCCTTGATTGATCTACCTTTTCGGTAGGTCACCATCGGGCGACTAGGTACATAGTCTATTACATCCTGATTTAGATGTAAGAGTCCCCAATACTTTTTAAGAATCATAATGACATCACAATTTCTATCATCGAATGTAGCTATTATACAGGTTTATTCTCTGCCTCATTGCGATTGGTCCGTGTCTGAAGCAATTTTGCTCGATCACAATTTTTTGCTTGTTGGAATGCTGATTCTAAGGTATGTTCTGGGTATCCCCTACTTAGAAAGCGGTCTTTCAGTAGACCGGACTGCCTCCTAAAATCCTTCTCCCTAGAGCAGTTGCTTCTTACTCGTAGAAACTGCCCTTTAGGGATACCTCATTTTGATGGAACCGGATGATGACTATCCCAGTGCAATAGGCTATTCTTGGTCGTGGGCTTCCTTTAAATGTCAGTCTGGATATTGCCATATTTGTCCTTCATAATCATGATGTCCAAAAAGGCAAACACTTCTCCTGGATCTCATATGTGAAGTGAATGCCTGTTTCATTGATATTTAGTCTTGAGACAAAATCTTCAAATGCACTCTTTTCACCTTCCCAGAGGAAAAAAATATCATCTTTAAACATCCCCCAGAATAAAATCTGGGGGGGGGGGGCACTGGTCATCCTCTGCCTGAGACACCAGTGTGGCCTCCCACCAGCCCACGAACAAGTTTGCATATGTGGGAGCACACGGGATTTCCATTGCTGTGCCCCTGAGCTGTTGGAAGGTCTTGGTGCCAAACGTAAAGTAATTATGTCTTAAGGTAAACTCAAGCAGAGTTATCACAAAGGTGTTGTGCCTTTGGTATTGGATACTTCTTGTTGAAAGGAAATACTCCACTGCCCTGATGCCTTTATCATGTGGATTATTACTGTAAAGGGACTCTACATCTATGGAGGCTAGCCATACATTATTGTTCACTGTAATTCCTTCCAGCTTACTCAACAGATCTGATGTATCTCGTATGTAAGATGGTAACTCAACCACAAATTTCTGTGTGATACAATCCACATAGACACCCATGTTTTGTGTGACAGAACCTACTTCCGATACTATGGGCCTTCCTTTCAACGGGGAAAGTCCCTTAGGTATTTTGGGAACCGCATAGAATGTGGGTGTCTGTGGGCTAGATGGTTTCATAAACTTAAATTCCATTTCTGAGATAAGTTCTTCTAACTTTTATGGAGCTGATTAAAGGCTTGTTTTATGCAGGATAAGTTGCGGGATGCTATTTTAAACCTTGTCTGCAGCATACTGATATATACTAGCCAGGCAGAGGAAGTCGTTTGGCATTGGTTTGTGAATATAAGGTTGTCCTACATACCTGTCTGTACTGCAATGTATATACAACTGTCAATCAGCCTGTCAGGCACCGCCTTCTGGCAGGGTCTGACAAGCCTATGTCACTGACAACATAGAGGCCATTATTTAACAACACAATCACATCAATGGAGGACAGAGTGAACTCCTCTTTTATGTTAAACTCCTCAGCTTCCGCGGTTGCTATTGACCACGACAGATAAAGGTTTACAACCAGGAAGGGAGTTATCTCTGGTTCCTGGCGCAACTGCAGGAGCCCGGCTGTCAGTCACCACTGGGCTTCCACAGAGATTGTGCATGCTCAGCTCCTGTGCCTGCATGGTTCCCAGTACTTTTCTGTACATTAAGGGTATGTTCACACGGCTTATTTTGGGACTCATTTCGCCACGTTTTGAGAGTGTACTGAGCTCTAATATGAGCAAAATGTGCCCCAGTCATTACAGTAATCCACAGTTCTCATAGAGATATGAGAAGAGATAATTGACATGTCACGCGCCGTGAGTAATGACAGTCTATGGGCCGGTGGGTTGTCGCCCCCCACCCCCTCTCCATGCCATTGGAGTACGTGTTGACTGGTGCGAGCTCCCGAACACCCGCCGTAATTACGCCCTGCAATTTGCCGTGTGAACATACCCTAAGGTGCGTTAAGTACTAAGGTACCATGGCGTACAGAAACATCAAGATGCCTGAGAGGGTTTCCGTCCGAGTTTTTTCATGGCCTGGTTCTATAGCTGGTCACCAAAAATCACATAGAGCAGGCTTGAGGCATGTGAATCACCTGTCACGATAAGCTGGTAATTTAAGTAGCAGTTTTGGTATTTTCTTTTTTTGGCAGTCTTGGAGTCTGTCTCATCATTGGGAATTTCTGTCTTTTCAAAGCAACTTTCCAGTAAAGTACGTTTTTTTTACCAATTTTATAAAGTTTAGTTTGTAGGCTTAATTTATTGTTGCACGGGAAATAACTGCAAATGAGTGCACAAATGCAGAAAAGCAGTGCAGTTGAGTTGTCATTTTTCAAAATAAAACACTCTACAGTTCATAAAGTGGCAAAAAATAAAAATTAAAACATATTTATACTTTCTGTGCTGTGCAGATGATCCACTGCCTGGTACTGGTCCACAGCCAGGTAATTGGGGATCCCTAATTTAGTACATACAGCTTGAGCTTTTTAGCAACTTTTCATGATGTATTTGTTATATGGATGCAATTATAGCCTTTTGGTGGCAGTGTAAGGCATCTATTAAATGCATGTGTCACCTGTAGGCTTTTCTGGTATATGTTTAATGCATATGTCTTGAAAACCAATTGAAAAGCTCATAATGTATGCCCTAAAGTCAAAGTCAATTACAGTGAGGGCCTCAATAGTCTATTGATTGTCCTCAAAGGGCCATTGGAGGGGCTTGAAGGGTGGCATGGGGGTCATGATAGGGTTTTGCACTGCCTGTAGTGTGAAGTTGCACGCTAGAGCTCCGAATTAGAGATTGTGCCTGCTCCCTGTACGGGTGCTGCCACCTCTGCCAATTGCTGTCTGCATCCTCCTGGAAAGTGGAGAGCTGGTCTTTCTGCTTCAGGACCAAATTTCTTCTCACTGTGCTCTCATGGGCCACTGAAAAAGTCTCCTATGCTAATGTAAACCTTGTCATTGGCATATTAATATATGCTGGCCAGACAGAGGTACTCTTTTGGAATTGGTTTGGAAATAGAAGGCTATGGACATGTGACGTTTGTTCATTATGAACGGTCTCTTAACTATTAAACTGCTGAAAAGTCAGGGCTCCTGTGTGGTGTAGTACAGCAACAGATGTAAGCTTAGTTTATATTTTCCTCAGATTTTTTGTCGTCATGATGCAACAAGGACACCACCTGAGGCAAGAGTCCCATCTCAGCTTGTTAAAGATGTGTCCCCACACTTCTGCCTGATGCCCTGTTGATTAGTTATAACCTGTTAGTCATACTGTTTGCTGAGTTAGGACGCATCCACACGGCAGTGGACAAATACCGGCCGGTTTTGCTGCCATCCCCACGGCCGCGGGGGGGACGACTTTTCTCCGCGATGAGCGGAGAAGAGCCCTCCCCCCTCCCATTGAGAAGCACATCTTCCGTCCAGAAACCTGCTTCTACAATGTTTTGCCGCTGGACCGACGGCGGCAAAACCGTCCGACGGCAAAACCCGTGCAGTAGGGACTGCTGCATGGGTTTTCCAAATAGCACCATTGTGCTCATTTTCGGCCGGTTTTTCAGGCGGTCTGAAAAACCGCAAACCGGTTGGGAAACCGGCCGAAAACCCGTGCCGTGGGGACATGCCCTTACGGTGTGTAAAAATCTTTACAGAACTTCCCCGTGTCTACTAAGTTCCTGTTTTTACTGCATAGTGTTCTCTCACAGTCAGAATGATCCCTTAAAGATTTACAAAGTTTACAGCAGAATAAAAAGGTGGAATGACACTTATTGTCAAAAATGAGCTGCCCATTTGGGCAATGCCTCAGGGCCTATAGGCATAGGGAACCATAGTTAATTAGCCAGTTTTTTCATGCCTTTAAGTTTAAGTTCATGACCTGAAGAATTAAAAAACAAATTCAGGTATTTATTAATGAATTGCCTGTATTGTTGCTGTATTGGTTGGTAAGGGGCCCTTTGCCTTCATACTCATGTTGCAGATCACTTTCAGTCTGTATAACATGTTTAGGTTGGAACCAAAGGAGACAAAAAATAAGATAACTATGCATACCATCTCATTAATCTATTGGGCTTAGAGAAAGAGAGAATTCATACGTTTCTTCAACTCCGTCTGATTTCTGTGTAGAGGTCGTTGCCTGTCTGCGGTCAATAGTCTGGAAATTTTGGTAACTGGACCCTCACCTTGGGTGTCCTGAGCTGTTGCATTCCAACTAATATAATAATGATTACATGTCTGATTGACAGACCATTGAAGTTTTTTTTTTTTTTAAATCAGAAAAGGCCTCAAAACATATCTGTGTTGAATGGTTATTAACCCCTTAACGACCGCCCACTGACTTTTGGCGTCAGCTGGTGCGGGCCGTTCGTCTACAGCGACGTCTTTTGGCGTCGCTGTAGACTTCGGGGTTTGCGGCTCCCGGCGCCGCAACTGAGCTATGATCGGGGCGAACTACACAGCCCCAATCCCAGAGCATGTCCTGCGAGCACCGGGTGCGGAGGAAACCTCCGCTTCCCGATGCTATAATCCTTTGATTGCGGCGGTGCGTTACTGCAGCGCAATCAAAGGGTTCCCTTGCTCTGTCGGGTGATTGGAACACCCGGTGACCCGACAGAGCCCGGGGAACGGCTGCGCAGTCAGCCCTGGGGACCTAGAGTGGCCCCAGAGCTGTCTGTGTAACAAGCCAGTGATCAGGCCAGCCTGTGTGCTGTCCTGAACACTGCTTGTGTCAGACTGACACAGATTATAATGAATATGCTAATACATTACTAAGTGTAAAAAAAAAAAAATGTAAAACAGTTCTCCCGTCATGGGATTTAAAAAAAAAGTTCATAAAAAGTGTAAAAAAAAGAATAAAAAAATTAATAAAATAAAAATAAATATTTAATAAAAAATAATTGTGCATAAATTACACACACAAAAAAACCTACACATATTAGGTATCCACATGACTATAATAACCTGTAGAATTTATCTAACAAGTTATTACATGTGAAATAGGAACGGTGTAAAATTTTTTTTAAAAAAACAAAACTAATTTTTAAAAAAAATTTAAAAAAATCTGCAATTATTTATAAATGAACTTAAACTATTCCCCCATGAAGTCCAACTTGTCTCGGATAAAATGAGACCTCATACAACTGTTGTAAAAAAGTTACAACTGTTGAAACGCAAGGAGGCAAAAACTAAAAAAAAGTTCAGGTCATTAACTACTTTTCAGGCCTGGGAGTTAAGGGGTTAAAGTATTAGCCTCAAATACACTGAGAATGTGAAGAAATTCATTGTTTATGGTTGATAACTTATTGGGTACTTTTCTTGTGTCTTATTGAATTTTTTTATTTTTTTGCAGGTCTTAGAGGAAAACATGAAACTGGAGTGTAAGTGTCATGGAGTATCAGGATCTTGTACAACAAAAACATGTTGGACCACACTGCCAAAGTTCCGTGAAATAGGATTTCTCTTGAGGGACAAATACAGTGAAGCTGTTCAAGTTGAACCAGTTCGAGCCAGCAGAAATAAGCGACCAGTGTTCCTTAAAATCAAGAAGCCACTGTCATATCGTAAACCAATGGACACAGACTTGGTGTATATAGAAAAATCTCCAAATTATTGTGATGAAGACCCAGTAACAGGCAGTGTGGGCACACAGGGTCGCATGTGCAACAAGACTGCCCAACACACAAGTGGCTGTGACTTAATGTGCTGTGGGAGAGGATACAATACCCATCAGTACCTCGTGTATGGCAGTGTAACTGTAAATTTCACTGGTGCTGCTATGTGAAATGTAACACATGCAGTGAAAGAACAGAAGTGTTCTCTTGTAAATAAGAGCATTACCCAGATGAGGACATATTTTAGCCCTGGGAACTAATATAGTACATTTGCACAAGATATCAAGCCACTTACTGCAAGATTGTGGCCTGCAGTTTCATTGCCTTGTAGGAAGCGAAATGATTGGACCATTGTTGTCTTTTGTATGAGTATTTCTGAAAGCACTCATTCAATGACAGCCTAATGTGTATAAATTCTCCATTGTAGATTTGTTCAGACTGTTTACATCGATGAAGAGAACAAGAGAGATGTTTGAGGTGCTCTCTATATATAGGAGGTCTTCTCCTTAGCAGCTTCAGTAATCCACTCTATCAAGGAAGTAGTTGGAGCCTGTACACTGTTTTATTTTTTTCCTTATTTTTCTAAGTGGACATGAATCTGCTGAAGAATTTGACTAGGGATTCACACCTAAAAAAATAAAAGCAATTGGGATTTGTCAACTATATAACTGGAACCAGAGGGATATTATAAAAACAGCTGCCATATTGACAAAGCTAAACTGATAGGTTAACAATGAATTTGTGTGATTTCCAGTTTAGAGTGAGGATTATCCAGATTAAGATTTATGCTAATTTTCTCACCATCGTTTTAATATTTTTTTTATTTTTTCCCCTCCATAACTGTTTTTTTTTTTTTTTTTTTGTTTATAAGGCGCTGTTATATACACATATAAATATATTTTATTATTTTTTTGTTGGCAGAGGGACTTTAAATATTAGTGATATTTAACAATATATTTTAGAGTAAACTAATATTAATTTATTTAACATGAAAAAACCTACTGCCATTTAGAACTCTCTTATACCGAACAAAAAAAATTGTTAATTATTTAGAAAATGTGATCAATGTTTTGGGAACAACTGGAGGTGTAAATAATATGTATTATTCGGATCCCATTTATAGCTGTGTACAAGGGATATTCTTGTTTGTTTTCCTGTTTTATGGTGAAAGCAGACATCTTTTCTTAAATACTTTAATGCTGTTTGCTGCTAGTTGTCTGGAATAATCACTATCAATATTTAATTGTCTGATTATGTTATTTTTTTCTTTTTTTTCTAAATTAATAAATTTGGATTTCATTTGTTGGAATGTTCCAGACAAAAATTAAATCTTATGGAAAATGGACCATATGGAAAAGAGTATATTTTGTAATAGACTATTTTTATATGAATATTTTATTTATATGATGCCTGCCTGTATAATTCTATAATCTTCAGGTTTTTTTTTCATCAGAAAGCACTCAGTATCTCTCTTGTGAGGTTTAGCCAATGCATACAGATAGAGTTTGCTAACATCCAGCTTACTCTGATAAGTATGATTTCTTTTTTTTTTCAGTCTGATATCAATATTAGGAAAAAAAAATTGGTGTTTTTTTTTTTAGAATTTGGTTAGGTAATTAATGAATAGATGTCGTGTGTGTTCTGATTAACAATTTACAGAATATGCATAACTGATACAACTCATGTACCCTACAATTTGTCACATGGCTTAAATTTGTGATTAGTATTAAATATTTGATCGCTTATCCCATTCGGAAGAGGAAAAAGAAAAATCAGATTTTGCTTCCCACATGCATCAGTCATTAAACTCTAAGGTTATTATTAGCAAATGTGCTGTGTATGCTGCCTATTAAATCTCTATATTGTGTTACTGTCAAATTTGATTTTATCACTGACAGACTGTAGACTATGACTGTACAAACTAGCTTCACATACACAGCCTGATTCTCACAGAAAGTTCACAAAGCTTTTTTTCCGATTGCTCTGAGCATTTGCCTGCTTTGTCTCCTCAAAAATGTGGGATACTAAATGTTAACAGTCAAATAAAAAGAAAAAAAAAACGTAAGAGTTAAAATGTCCTATACACTGTTAACAATTAGTACAGTATTTGTTTTAGTACTTTTGTAATTTTTTATTTTTGTAAACAGTGTTAGACCAATGTACATCGATGTATAAGATATCAGAATAGGTTTTAGGTGAGATTAATTTATTGTCAGACTACTGAACTGATAAAAGAAGAAAAATATTTTTATAAAGAAGTTTCTGGTTTTATTAACTACTGATATACATATATAATGCACAATGCTGTAGTTCTGGTGAGAGGGTATTTGAAAAGTTGTTTTTCTGTGAACAAAATGGCTTTTCTACAGTTCACTAAATTCATAGTTTTACCTCTGGAAAAAGCATCAATCTCATTGACACATTTACAACACAGTACAGAATGGGTCTATGGATATTAAACTCTAATTTTGCAGTATGTGTTCATCTTCAAACATTCAGCTAAGATGGCTTAGTCCGGAGATTTTTTCTTTCTTTTTTACAATTGATCAGTAATATGCAGTGTGAACTTAATGGCTATATCAACTTCTCAATTCATTTTAGTCGCAATAAAATCATGGATCTGAAATACTGTTTTTATGTCTTTTTTTTAATACTGATTGTAACGGGTGAGCGGGGAAAGCGGGTAGTGGACCCACTGGACCACTGCCGGGCTTGCTCCGAGGGGGCGTAACTAAGTGGCCATCGGGTATATGCATCTTCACAGAGCCTTTGATGGTAAGGTTGACTGACCCCAACAGCCACCAGGTGCTGCCTCAGAGCAGTCCCCGGCAGTGGCAGCTGACCAGAAAGGCCAGAAGTGCCAAAGCTAGGCACCAACAGAATAGGAACGGAGACAAGGCAGACAAGAAGTAAATATGTGCAGGTACAGAACAAACAGACAGACAGGACTAAACGGATGCCAAGCAAGAAGGTTAAACAGAAGCCAAGGTACAAAACAGACTGACTGGAAAACAACACACAGAACAAGATCAGCGACTAAGGCTAGGACTCAGGCAAGGGAACAAGGCATGAGCAGGGCACAAACACAGGCAGAGAACAAGGCAAGGAAACTCACAGACATGGAAACAGGGACAGCAGAAACAAGCTAGGAACTAAGGCATTAACATGGCAAAGAAGCTCACAGACAAAGGTGCAGACAGACACATGGAAAGCAACATGGAGACTAACCAAACAGAGAATACCACAAGGACACAAACAAGAAGACAATACACAGGAACAACAGACTACACCAAGAGACAACATGACACAACAACAACAACAAGGATCAGGCAGGGAGTGTGAGGAGAAGCAGGCTTATAAACCCACAGGTAGAAGGGGATTGGCAGAGGAAGCCCAACCCCGCTGCACACTGTGGGAATAAAGGAAGGGAAGATGTGGTCGCCGCCCTCTATAGAGTTACAAGGAATAGGGCAGCAGCCAAGATGGAGGAGCAGCATGGCCAGCAAGAGAAAGCCGCACAGCAATCACAGGTGAGTAAGCAGCGGCTACAGGAGCGCACACAGTGACACTGCAACAGGAAACAGATCTGCGATAGGAACATAGGTACGACTGCGGTTCACAGCAGAGGCCGCAGCGTAAGGACAGGAACGTGGCACGGACCGTGACACTGATATTATTAAAAGAAAGAATATATTGGAGGATATATATGATTATATCCCTCACATTTTTGTAAATATTGTATTATATCTTTTCATGGGGCAACAATGAAGATATGACACTTTGATATAAAGTAAAGTAATCAGTGTATTGTATACAGTGCCAATTTGCTGTGCCCTCAAAATAACTCAACATACAGCCATCAATACCTAAACCACTGGCAAAAAGAGAGTACACTCCCGAGTAAAAATGGACAAATTGGGCTCAATTTACCATTTTTCCTCCATGGTGTCATGTGACTTGTTAGTGTTACAAGGTCTCAGGTGGGAATGGGGAGCAGGTGTGTTAAATACTGGACACTGGAAGTTCAGCACGACACCTCTTGGCAAAGAACCAAAAAAGCGAATAGTTGCTCTACATAAAAATGACCTAGGCTATAAGAAGATTGTCAACACCCTGAAACTGAGCAGGCGGTATGGTAGCCAAGAACATAGAGCTGTTTCATTCAGAACAGGACTCATCATGGTTTACGAAAGAAGTTGAGAGCACGTGCTCAGCATCATATACAGAGATTGACTTTTCAAAATAAACATATAAGTGCTGCCAGCATTGCTGCAGCGGTTAATGGGATCAGGGGTCAACCTGTCAGTGCTCAAACCATATACCACACAGAACATCAAATTAATCTGCATAACTGTCATCCCAAAAAGAAGCCTCTTCTAAAGATGATGCACAAGAAAACCCGCAAAGAGTTTCCTGAAGACAAGCAGACTAAGAACATGAATTACTGGAACTATGTCCTCTGGTCTGATGAGATCAAGATAAACGTATGTGGTTCAGATAGTGTTAAGCATGTGTGGTGGTAACCAAGTGAAGAATACAAAGACAAGCATGGTGGTGTGAGTATCATGGTTTGGGGCTGCATGAGTGCTGCCGACTGTAGGCGTATACAGTTCATTGAGGGAACCAGGAATGTCAACATGTCCTCAAAAAAATTCCTAAGCTCCGTTCGACTGTTTTTAGTGCTTGTAGAGTGCTGCTGATATTGTATTGTGTTTGAATTGCCTTCTGCTGCCACACAAGTGTGTACTTATACTCATTTTGGATATGCTGACCAAATATTACGTTTAACATGTACTATGACATACTGAAGCTAAGCATGATCCCCTCCCTTTGGAAACTGGGTTGCAGGGCAGTATTCCAAAATGATAATGACCCCAAACACACCTCCAAGACGACCACTGCTTTGCTAAAGAAAAGGAGGGTATAGGTGCTGGACTGGCCAAGCCTGTCTCCAGACCTGAACCCTATTGAGCATCTGTGGGGTATCCTCAAAGGACTCTAAAATCCACCAGCTCTGTGATGTAGTCATGGAGAAGTGGAAGATGATTCCAGTAGCAACCTGTGAATCTCTAGGTAACTCCATGCCCAAGAGAGTTAAGGCAGTGCTGGAAAATAATGGTTGCCACACAAAATATTGACACTTTGGGCACAATTTGTCCATTTTTACTTTGGACTTTACTCACTTTTGTTCCTAGCAGTTCAGACATTGATGGCTGTGTGTCGAGTTACTTGAATGAACACCAAATTTACAGTGTTATACAAGCTGTTCGTATATATATATATATATATATATATATATATATCTCCGCAGGTGTGTCTCTAATTAATTCAGACATAGCCAATAAACCTCTCAGAAGCTTCCATAGACATGACATCATCATATGGGCTGTCCCAAATTGTTTAAAGGCATAGTGATCCTAGTGTATGTAAACCACTCTCTCATTATTCTGGCATTTGGCAAATATAAATAATTTTGGTAATCCTAATTGACCTAACGTGGATAAGGTTTATTCTTATTTCATGTCAGATGATGTGAGAAAAACATGCATATGTGTCTTTTTATATAGTGTATGTCAGGGCCGGACTGGGAACAAACATACAATATCCGCTTAAAAAATTTCCCTTGTTCGCGCACCTCACCACTTTCTAAAATAAACTACACTTTAAAGGTGCTTTCACACATAGCATTTTTGGTGCATTTTTGATGTGTTTTTGGTGTGTTTTTGAGCAGAAAGGCATAGCAGTTAATGCTGGACATTTCTGCACAAAAAAACGAATCAAAAAATGCACCAAAAACCTTTCTGTGTGAAAGCTCCCTAAACACAAGCAAGAAACAAAAAGTGGTACAGAGAAACCTCTAATCACAGAGTCAGGTGTGCAGTTGCTTTACAATCGGGAACAAGCCTACTCTGCCACTATACAAGCACCAACATAACCTACAACCGCACCAATCACATCACCAGTAGTCAGGTCACCATCACATGAATAAAGCACTGATTCAACACAGAAGTAAAATGACCCCTGACAGCAGGGACTTACAGGAGATGTCATCTCTGATGGGATTTGTTCTCTTCTCCTTTTCTTCTCCATCTGGCCCAAACCTCCATGATGTCTTCCCTGATGAGTTTTTCCTTTCCATTTTTTTCTCCGGCCAGTACAGCATGCAATGTCTTCTTCTCCCAGTCACTACTCGCCCCTGTAGAATTTATCACAAATACATCTTAGACTCCTCTCTTTTCCAGCACTTTCCTATAAATTCCCAACTCTGTACAAACTCCCCATCCATAGAGCCCCAAATAGTAATAGTGACACTTTTGGTGCCCTACACAGTAATTGTACCCCAATCAGTGTATGTTAGACCCTAAAAATTAGAAATTAGAAAATGTCCGATAAGTGGCATGTAAATAGGTAAACACCCATTAGGCAGGTAAACAGGGCCTTCCTCCATTAATTTGGTAGGTAGACAGAGCCTACCCCTGTAATAAGCCAGGTAGATAGAACAGCCCCAGTACTTAGCCAGGTAGCTGGGGCTGACCCCAGTAACTAGCCAGGTAGATAGGGCTGCCCCCAGTAACTAGCCAGATAGCTTGGGCTGCCTCCAGTAACTTGCCAGATAGCAAGGGCTGCCCCCAGTAACTAGCCAGATAGCTAGGGCTTCCCCCAGTAACAAGCCAGATAGATAGGGCTGCCCCCAGTAACAAGCCAGGTAGCTGGGGCTGCCGCTAGTAACAAGCCAGGTAGCTGGGGCTGCCCCAAGTAACTAGCAAGGTAGCTAGGGCTGCCCCCAGTAACTAGCCAGGTAGCTAGGGCTGCCCCCAGTAACTAGCCAGGTAGCTAGGGCTGCCCCCAGTAACTAGCCAGGTAGCTAGGGCTGTCCCCAGTAACTAGCCAGGTAGCTAGAGCTGCCTCCAGTAACTAGCCAGGTAGCTAGGACTGCCCCAGTAACTAGCCAGGTAGCTAGGGCTGCCCCCAGTAACAAGCCATATAGCTAGAGTTGCCCCCAGTAATTAGCCAGGTAGATAGGACTTTCCTCAGTAATTAGCCAGGTAGATAGGGCTGCCTTAAGTAATTAGCCAGGTAGGGACAATGCCAGTAATTTGCCAGGTAGGGCCAGTAATTAGCCAGGTAATAGGGCCAGGGCCAGTAATTGGCCAGTTAATAGGGCCAGTAATTGGCCAGGTAATAGGGCCAGAGCCAGTTAGCCGGGTAATAGGGCCATTTAGCTGGGTAATGAGGCCAGTTAGCCAGGTGATGGGGCCAGAGCCAGTTAGCCAGGTAATAGGACCAGTTAGCTGGGTAATAGGGCCAGTTAGAAGGATAATGTGGTCAGTTAGCCAGGTAATGGGGCCAGGGCCTGTTAGCCGCGTAATAGGGCCAATTATCCAGGTAATGGGGCCAGGGCCAGTTAGCCAGGTAATAGGGCCAGAGCCAGTTAGCCAGGTAATAGGACCAGTTAACAAGGTAATGGGGCCAGTTAGACAGGTAATGGGGCCAGTAATTAGTTAAAAAAAAAAAATACTTACCTGCTGTCTGTCGTTCTTTCCTTCTTCTCCTCTCCCGGAATGGCCGCTTACAGCCGAGTGCGGGCCGCGGAGCAGGCACGTGATGACGTCATCACATCGTGCACCTGCTGCGCGGCAACCAGGGGGCTGAATGGCTGGGATCAGAAGATCCGGCTGTTCTGCCTCGGCCGCCGCTAGCACCGTGCGGTGCAGGCAGCGGCCATGATGGCTGCATAGCTGGGTCTGTGACCCAGCCGTGTGGTGAGGGGGGCCTGTTGGCCCCCTGGCACAGAGGACTGGTCGCAGATGCGACCATTGCGGCACCTGTAGCTGCGCCATTGCGGCTTGGACCCCAGAGGTCCACCGGACGGACGCCCGGTTTGCCCTATGGGCAGTCCGGGCCTGGTGTATGTCAATTTCTGGTTTCAACTGTATATATATGGGGATATCTATCTACCTAACCTGTTTCCCGAAAATAAGACATCCCCTGAAAAGGAGACACAGTGCATTTTTTTTATGCAATTCAGAGTTTGGCTGGTTATGCTGATGTTTGTGATGAAATCACTACAATATATTAATTCATATTGATGTTTTGTTCAACAATAAATGTGAATTCTTGTTAATGGTAAAATAAGACATCCCCTAAAAATAAGTCTTAGCTTGTCTTTAGGAGCAAAAATTAATATAAGACGCTGTCTTATTTTTGGGGAAACAGGGTATCTATCTATCTATCTATCTATGTTATAGAGCAACACAAGGTGTAAAGATGATTATATGTGTTTTTCAAAAATTTTGTAAATTAAAAAACTGAAAAGTATTGCGTGGATATATATGCAGCCCGCCTGAGTCAATCCTTTGTAGGACCACCTTTAGCTGCAATGAAAGCTTAAGTCTGGCAAGGAATGTCTCTACCAGCTTTGCAGGCTGGAATTTTTGCCCATTCTTCTTTGCAAAATTACTCTAGATTATTATTATTATTATTATAATTTATTTTGGAGCGCCCTTGATTCCAGGGCTCTGTACATTTCAGGCGGGTACATAAATAACGTTGGTCAAACAATTACAAAGTAACAATAAGTGACTATCAACTGGCACAGAGGGAGAGAGGTCCCTGCCCGTGAGGGCTTACAATCTACAGGGAAGGGGTGAAGAGACAGAAGGTGAGGGGCAGACATGTTTGTGGGGTGGAGCAGTGCAACACAGTTAATGTTGGATATAGGCAATCCTGAAGAGGTAGGTTTTCAGGTTATGTTTGAAGCTGGTGAGAGAGGGGGAGAGTCTGAGGTGTTGGGGCAGTGAGTTCCAAAGTGTGGGGGAAGCAGAAGTCTTGGAGACGGTTATGTGAGGAGGTGATAAGAGGAGAGCGGAGGAGAAGGTCCTGTGAGGAGCGGAGGTTGCGTGAGGGGAGGTATTTAGAGATTAAGGCAGAGATACATGAAGGGCAGAGGTTATGGAGAGCCTTGTAGGTCAAAGTTGCTAGATTGAACTGGATTCGCTGGGCAATGCGTAGCCAGTGAAGGGATTGGCAGAGGGGAGAGGCAGGGGAGTAGCGAGGAAAGAGGTGAATCAGACGGGCAGCAGAGTTAAGGATGGTTTGGAGGGGAGTGAGGGTGCTGGCTGGGAGGCCACAGAGAAGGATGTTGCAGTAGTCGAGGCGGGGGAAATGCCCAAAGGGCCCGGTGGACAGCTTTTTTTGTGTTTTTCAGAGTTAAAAAATAGGGTTTTGGGAAAAATTTTTTTTTGGTGGGGGTTTAAAAGGGCAGAGGTGAGGGTTGGTTTGTGGTTTTAAGGGACAAAATTGGGTCAAAGGTTTTTCCCCAGGAGCGGCCCCAGTGGTGGGGTTTTGGGGGTGTAGCCATTGAAAGTGATGAGAGATCGGGGGGGTTTTTGGGGGGATAGAGTGGGAGGGGTTGGGAAAAATAAAAAATTTCTTTTTTCTCCAGTTTAGTTTTGGGAGACGGGAGGAGAAGAAGGGGGGAAATTGCGAAAGACAGCCCGGGATGGGGGAGAGAAGAGAGGGGGACATCTGGGCCGGAGATGGGGTTGGGGTTTGTCATCAGCCACAGGTGGATTAAAACCGTTTTGGGGTTTATAAGCGGGGAACCCAGTAAAGAGTGTGGGGAAAAAAGGGTGGGGGCCCCGGGAAACTGCCCCCTGGGGGACCCCAAAACAAAAGGCGGGGAGAGGGGAGGGGGGGGAAGGGAGGGGAGGAGATGAAAAAAACGTAAAATGTCCGATCAGTGGGGTTACGAGGGGGGAATCCGGGGAGAGGGACATTTTTCCCCTTTGTTTGCCGAGGGATGAGAGGATGTGTAGGAGGGTGAATGGTCGCCCAGTGAAAAGGCAGAGGAAGGGGGTTAGGGGAGAAGCACGAGTGGGTGGGTGATTTTTTTTGGGCAGTTGGTAGGCCCGTTGGGGGCCCTTGGTTTAGGGGGTTTTTCGTAGAGTGGTGGGGAGGGGAAGCCCGATTGGAGGGGTCAAGGAGGGGGATTTGGTGGAGAGATGGGGAGGACAGTTGAAGAGGGGTTTTTGTAAGGAGTTTAAAAGCGTTTGGAAGCAGGGGAGATGGGGCGATAGTTGGCCCAGTGGGGAAAGGGGTCAAGAGTTGGTTTCTCTGGGGATGGGGGTGATGGTAGCGTTTTTAAAAGGGAGAAAGGGAAAGATCCCAAAAAGGTTTAAATGATGGGTTAAAGAGATGGGTGAGGGTGGGATGTTAACAGCAGTAAGGTCGGGAAAAATGTAGTAGGAGGCGTGGGTCAAGATAAGGGGGGGAGGTTCGTTTTGGGGACAGTAAAGAGGAAGAGCTTTTTAGAGTACCGGAGGAAGGAAGGAAGTTAGGGGGGAAATTTAGTCATGACCCAGGTGCAGACTTGGGGGGTGGGGACACCGAAAGGAAATTAGTTAAAGCAAAAATGATCAGTTAGTTTGGTGTCAAAGTTTGGAAGAGTTTATTTTCAATTTCCTGCCACAGATTCTAAAGTGGGAATTGGGCTGGGTACTTGAGCCATTCAAACACAAAAAAATGCTTTGATTTAAATTTTTCCCATTGTAGTTTGGCAATATTTTTTTTAATGTTGCGGTTTTTGCGGGAAAGGGTTTAAAATTATTCCAAGTCTAAAGTCTTTTCCCGCCTTAACAGGTTTTCTTCCAGGATTGTCCGGGTATTTAGCTCCACCCATTTCCCATCACTCTGACCAGCTTCACTTTCCCCTGCTAAAGAAAAGGGCTTCACCTAGCATGTTGCTGCCCCACCATGTTCTTTGGGGGGTTGATGGGGGTTCCCATGGTGATGTGTCCTCTACACAAAGGGGTTGAATGTATGATGGGGAAAATTTGGGTTTGTTTTTGGCGGAAAAACTGGGCTCCCCGACCCGAACCCCTGTCGGGGGCGGGAAAGGCTTGTTAGGGGGCAAGTTTTTCCCACTTTTGGTTGCGCCTAACATAAAGGGGGGTTGTAAGCTGGGCCCCGAGGTGGGGTTTCCCCCGGAAAATACGCGAATTTTAACGGACAAAGAAAACAAACTCCAACCCGTTAAAAAACCCTTAGTTTACTGAACTTTTCAGAAAAGCATTGTGAACAAACCCCAAAAAAACCAAATCTAAAAAAGGGGCCAAACCCAAAAGGCCCCCTGTGCCAAAACGGGCGCGTCCCGAGAGTTTTGTCCTCATTTTACATACTATGGGGTTCAAAAAAATGCCGAAACACCCGCAAATTTTTAAATTCCTTACTAGGACAGGAACCAATCGGTTGTTTTGTTTGCAGTTAAAAAGGGTTTGCGGCGGTGGGGCTTAGCCGTTTTTAAAAGTTAACCAGTTCCCCGCGGTCCCCGGGACATTTTACACATAAAAACAGATCCTCTCACATGGGGCCCCAGTTGCTAAAAAAACCCGTGTATAGCAAAGCCCCCCCCAAATGTCCCGTTTTCAGGGGGTTTTTTGGAAAAAACCCCTATGGCCTAAAACCAAAAATTTTTCCTAATTTTGTCAAAGGCCTGACAAGTCTATTTTTTGTTGGCGTGAAATTGCTTTTTTTGGGCCCCGGGGATCCTTTTTTGGTTTGGCCCGGCAGTTTTTGGGCTTTGGGGGTGAGGGATCCCTGCTGTTGAGTGGATCCAAGGGACAGTGCTTCTCTCAGTCTTTTGCAAAATTGTTTCTTTCCTTTGTTTTCAGTGGCCCCACAGTTAAAATTCTCTCTCTTTGGGGGGTTCTCCCCTTTTTGTCCCCAAACGGAGCGGGAAACCCCAGCCCAATTTCAGCCAGATCTGTTTCCCCCTCCCTTTCTTTTTGGGCTTTCTTCCTTGTCCTTCCAAAATGGCCCCCTTCCCAAAATTTGCCCCCGTCCTTTTCTCTAGTACTTGTCTTTTTTGAAACCATTTTTCCGGGAAAGACGTGGCATCTTGGGGCCCAAAAACCCAGAATGAAACCCAAAATTGCTTTACAATAATAAGTACAAAAAATGATTTTTTTGGGGTAAATAAATTGCGGCTTTTTCCACTTTCCCACTTACCCCCATAAAATTTTGGGCCCCGGTCTCGACCCTCCCCACAAAAAATTCTTTCTTGCGCATAGCTTTTGTGGGGGGGAACCAGCATTGCACCGGGGTTGCCCTACGGGGGGTTTTTGGTCGGGGTTTTCGGGCTTCCCCGGGGGGAAAAACGGGGTTGCTCCCCCAGTCTCTTTTTTAGGTGGCAAGTTTGGGCACAGCGGGAAAAACCTCAGTTGACAGGGGAAACGAGAAAAGTCCACCATTCTCAACAAAGGGGGCTGCGGGGAAGGGGTGGGTTATTTCGGGGTGTTTCAGGAAATTCAAAATCACAGGCATCAAAAATTTTTTTCTGTGCAGATTTCGTGTGGGCCCCCCCTGCCCCAGGCCCCTCCCTCGTAGATTGGGATGGGCGGGGTTCCCCCCTTTCTTTGACCACATTTGGGACTCCCTTTTTCCCACCTCCCATCCAATTTCCCGGAGGGGCCTTTCCCCCTCACCGGGCCGATCCCCTGGGCAAAGCTGTTTTCCCCTCCCGGGGCCGGGCGGGGAGGTGCCCCCCTTTTTTCAGACGCTCCCCCTAAAAACCTTGTGAACCATACCGCAGCCCGGCGGGGCGGTTTTTCCGGGGGCCAGGCCTGTGGTACGGGGTCGGGGGGTTGTTCCTTTCGGCCTGGGCTGTGGAGATCCTCAATCTCTCCCCCGGTCTCCCCAAAACTTAAACCCTGTGGGGGGGGAGTAACCCTTTGGTACTGTTGCCCCCCCTATTGTTTTTGGCCCAAAACAGCCGGGCGGGTTTACTCGGGGCCACCTACCCTTCCCTTGGCTGTCCCCCTAAAGTCGCGCTTTTCGGGGGTTTAAGGGTGCGGTTTTAAAACCGCTCACAAGCCCTTTCCCCTGCGGGATGATACGGGGTTAATGGGGGGAACCCGCTCAACCCCCTTAAAACTGGAAACAGTTCGCCTTTTATACCCCCTTTGGGAAAAATCCCCCCGGGGCCCGGGAATTTTTCCCTTCTTGGGCACCCAAACCCCTTTGTTAAAAAGGGTGCTTGCGCCCCGCTTCAGAGCAGATCTGCAGTTGATCCCTAGTGGGTACAGCCACCGCCATCCCTTAGTGAAATGGTCTTTTCGGGCCCCAAACAGTACGAACCCCCCAGGGGTTTGAGTCCCCCAATCTGAAAAATAGTAAAATCATAAAGGCTTTTGGGGCGCGAGGGCCCAGTGGTTAAAAGGGAGCCCGTTGTTCTGTGTTTTCTTACTTAAAACCCCACAGGTAGGGACACTTGGGGCAACCCCTCGGGACCCCCATGCTTAAACAGAAAAGGGCAGTACACAAAGTCGTTAAAAGAAACTTATTTTTTTGCCCAAAACCCAAAATGTCCCGCCTCTCTAATGACCCTTCCCGTGCAGCCTCTGGTCCCAAGGGACATGGGGATAAAAATTCTGTTGTGGGGTGCTTTTAACTTGATTGTAATTTGGGGGGTTTCCGGGCACGGGGACCCTGGGAAACACCCAGCTTATCCCACGCCTAAAAAGCTTTTGCCCCCCCGGGTCAGGGGGCCTGCTTTTGGCAGGGCCAGCCCGAAGGGCCCCAACCCCTTCCCCTTTCCCGAATCTCTGTCCCAACTTTAAACCCTTCCCAAATTTCAGCCACTGTTTTTTTCCCAAACCATCGGCACCCAGACCCCACCCCACTTGGGGGGGTTGTCCCAACCCTGGAAATTAAAAAACCACCAAGGTCGGGCATTTCGGGTGTCTTCTAACTCTTCGTCAACCTGTGAGATGGTAGTCTAAGGGAAAACCGGAGGGGCTTCGGCATTACCTTTTTCCCTCCCTTGAAGGGAAACCCTTAATGGGGAAATTTGGGTACTTTGGAGTCGGGCCCCCCAAATCTTTTGCTAAGGGTTTAAAGGGCTTAAAATTCTTAAAAAAGTGCCGGGGGATTGTTGCCCCTTTTCATGACGGTCACCTCTGCACCTGTCAGGTTTACTTTTGCAAATCTTTCTGTCATGGCCCATTCCCAGGGGGTTTTTTTTCCAACTTAAAAAACAAAAAGGGATTTTAATTTTTCGGGTTTGTGCTCTGACTCTCTCAAAGCCCGACTGGCATGGAAATTTACTCCTCCCCCCCCTTTTCCCCTCCCCCGGGGCCCACAGGGCCCCCCAACCCATTTTGATTTCCATCGTTTTAAAAAAACAGAAAGGGGTATCAAACCGTGCTTGGCCAAAAATCGGAGCACTGGTCACCCTCTCTTTTCATGGAGTCAAAAGCTTTTTGCTCCCGGGGGCCCCATAAATAGGGGATTTTTTGGGGCCCCCCAGCCGTCCCTCTACTGGGCTTTTTTTAAGGGACCTGTCAGATGAGCGTAGGGGGTTTTAACCCCTTCTTTTAATACCCGGGCCCAACCCCAAAAAATGCTTTTTCCTTGTATGTTACACGGCCGAGGCCATTTTTAAAATTTGCCCCCAAATTTAAAGGGGGGCCCGGCTTTACCCCCCCGGGTGACCACATCCCCCAAGTATCTTCCGCTGTTTGAAGAGTTGACCCCTTTTTTGGGTCTTTCTTGACCCCGGGGGTGAAAGCCGTTCCGGACCTGCCGCTTTTTCTGAAGATGGTCTCTAAAAGGGGGTCAAACACCTAAATTCGCCCAGGTAGATCAGAACCGCCCTCAAATTTAGACCCCCCCAGACGTGCTCCACCCCTTGGGAAAAGGCCCCTTGGTGCTTTAGCGGGCCCAAATGCACCGATTAAAACTCTTTGGGAGCCCCATGGGTTTGGTTAAAGGCTGTTTTTGGGCCCTGCCTTTTTAAAAAAAATTTGGGTTCCTGCCATTTTCCCGGCTGGCCAAGTGGGAGTGAAAAAAAACCTTTTGCAGGGCCCCTAGAGCGGACAGCGATTTTTCAATCCGTGGGAGTGGTTAGGATCCGAACGTTGGGCTTTCAGCTTTCGGTAAATCTACCCCAAAACCTGAAAACTTCCATTTTTTTTTGCACCGGCCCAAGGGGGCCCCGGGGGACTTTGACTCTTTTTGGATACCCTTTTTCCCCAAGCATTTTTGGGCCCCATATTTTTCCCATTCCTGGTCCCTTTTGGGGGGGTTTTTCCCCGGGTCCCTTTCTCTGAGGGGAATAGCATTGCCTTTGGGGGATTTCTTTGCTTTTGGAAAGAAGCACCCCGAAGTTTTCCAATATGTCTTGAGAACCCCTCCTAAAAATTCCCCAAAGGGGGGGGGGGTTTAATTTTTTTCCAAAAAAATTGGGTTGCCCCGGAAAAAAAGGCCCGGGGCCCAAACCCCTTTTGGGCCTTATCACTCGGCCTTCCTTTCCGCTGTTGGAGGTTCACTCGTCGGCCCCCTACTGCATGGGTTTCCGGCCGGGCCCTCTTTTTAAAGGCAATTTGGGGCGAAAAGTCCCCCCCGGGAATATTTCCCCGGGGAAACTTTAGCCCTTTCAGCTAACGAATATTTGGGGGGTTTGGTTTTAACTCGCTGCCCCATGACATTGAGGCATCCCCTAAAGGTACAACCCCTTTTTTTTTTCACGGTGGAAAGGGCCGAGTCCCAGTGGAGGGGTTTTTGGGGAAACCTTTTCCGGGTGGGGATGGTTCAATAAAAGGCTTCCACCCCCTTTCAACTTCCGTCGGCCCCCCAAGGCAAATTCAATACTTTTTCCAATTCGTGGGGGGGGATTTTTGTTCGGGGGTTTCGCGGCCCCTTCCCCACCTGCCAATGGGCCGCCAGATGGGGGGCCTTTTTCGGGGGACTGCGCCCCTCCCCATCTGTTGTAGGCCTTCTGATTTCGGCCAGGGGTGTGGGGGCCCCGTGAAAATATCTTGGCCCCTTTTTTTGCGTAGAGAGGGTTTGATCCAAGTTCTGGCACTTTCCCTTTCCCCCAGTTTTTAAACCCAAACCCCGGCAAGGGGGTGATCCATAGCACCCTCCATTCCCTTGCCGATGTCTTGCCCAAACATTCGGATTTGGGCATCAGACTACCCCTTGCAGCCCATTTCACCATTTTTGGCGGGGTTGTCAGCCTAAGGCGATGCCATCTTCGGTCCTTCAGGTGAAAAGGGGTTGTCGCCCCAAAGAACTCCATGGGCATCGGGGGCACTTAAAACCTGTATTAACTAGGCAACTTACTTTCTGGCCTTCTAACTGGGCTTCCATAACGGGACTGCTGGATAGAGGCCATCCCCTTTTTTTATGGGCTTTAGCTTTGTCGCACCGCCCGGGGGCCCCCGGCTATTTCGGCGACCCGGTATTTTAAACCCCTGGCTCCCCCCAAAACATGTTAAAGGGGCCCAACTCTCTGGCGATGTGGGCCCTTAGTTGGCAAACCCCAGCGAGGGCCCCCCTAGATTTTCGGGCCCCTTTGATGGACCCCTTGCAGGGGGGGACCCGTGTGGAGTTGTCTAAAAGGGGGGGTGGGGGGAAGTTTGAGGTCCTCTGGGTTTGTAGCGTTCTGCCCCCTTCTTGGGACTTTTTGACCGGAAGTTTCTTAAACTTTTTCCGCAAACCCTGGCCCACATTTTTAAAAGTTTCCTGATTTCCCCCGGCCCTCGCTTGTTTGGGGCATACTGAGGGCCCTTTTTACCATTATGGGTATGGGTTTTTTCCCCTCTCCACAGCGGCTAAGTAAACACTTTTAAAAAACGTGGGGGTCAGCCGTTTTGGGTTTCATTTTTGGAAATTTTGGCCCCATAAGGGATTTATTGTCAGTCCCAAAATAAAATGATTCTTTTGAAACTTAAAATCCCCATTTTTTCCCTGAAAAGCCCCAGGGCCCAAAGGGGTCTCGAAGCCTTATTTCTTTCAACTTTTCCCCTTTTAAGGGGCTTTAAAAGTTCCCTGGGGGTTTCCCCTCTCTTTGGGGCCGGGTTGAAAAAAGGGCTTCGCAGGTGCACCCCCTTTGGCACCCCCCCCTTGGGCTCCTTCCAGAGGGGGGAAAAATTTCGCCCCAGTGTGTCCCTCTGGAAACTCGGGCCTTTCCCATCACTTCCTTTCAAACTCCCCTCAAAAGGCCCCAAGGCTATTCCCCCCTACTTCTGGAGCTAGGTTACAATTTTTTAAAACTGAAACAAAGAAACCCCTGTTGTCCGTCCTGCAGTGTCATTTTTTTTTCCATCAAAGGGGGGGAGGGGATTGTAAAAGGGGCCCAACGGGAAACTTTAAACTACTTGGGCGGGCTTTAGGGGGAACCCTGAACTTGGTTTTTGGCCCGGGCCCCCCCAGGGGACGCCGGGGGAAGCCCTTTCCCTTTCGCATCCCCACCAAAACGGTCGCTGTACCCTGCCTGCAACGCCAAGTTGTAAGCTGAGTGCAGGGGTTTGGGGTTTCCCCGGTTTTACAGTAAAGTTAGGGACAAAAGGGGAAAAAACGACTCCAAACCCCATTTAAAAACCCCTTTGTTTACTGAATTTTCAAAAAGGGTTTGGGAAAAACAAATCCCAAAAAACCATTACAAAGTGGTAACTAGGCCCCTTGTGCCACACAGCGCGCCCCCAAAGAGGTGTCCTCTGGATGCAGATAGTTTACCTACTCATGGGGTTCAAAAAAAAGGGGAACCGAACACCCGTTTCCCTTTTTTAATACCAAAACAAGGACAGGAACAATTGTGGGGGTGCAGTAAAAAGGGCGTGGGCGGGGGGGCACGACGTTACAATTTTCCCAGTCACCCGCTGCCCCCAAGGACAATATACACAAAAAACAGATCCTCTAAACATGCGCCCCAGTTGCATTAAAAAACAGTGTAGGGGGCAAGCCCCCCCAAAATGCCCAAAAATCAGGAGGCGTTTTTTTGGGAAAAAAACCTATGGCCAAAAACCCAAAATCTTCCTAATGGGACAACGGGGGGGGCACCAGCCCTTTAGTTTTGTTGGCGGACGCTTTTTTAAACCCGGGTATACCTTTTGGAGGGCCCGGCCCAGTTGGGGCATGGGGTTTATGATCCCTGCTGTTGAAGTGGGCACCCAAGATGTATTTCGTTCTCTCAGTCTCTGCGAGTGTTTTTTTCTTTCATTCATTTGACCAGTTACACTTTTTCTTTTTTGGGGGTTCTCAAAAATTTTGGGGCCCAAACGGAGCAGGGAAGCCCAGTCAATCTTTAGCCCAGCATCTGTTCCCTCCTGCCTTCTCTTTGTCTTTCTTCCTTGTTCCTTCCAAAATGGCCGCTGCCACATGCCTCCAGTCACATGTCTCTAGTCACATGTCTATCATTTGCATACACCAGTTTCCGGAGAAAGTGGCATCTTGTGGCCAAACACCAGAATGCAACAGAATGCTTTACAATAATAAGTCACACATATGATTTTACTGAGTAAATACAATGCAGCTGTTCCACTATCCCACATGGGCATGCAATGGGCGCGGTGTGAGCGTTCTGGAGCGGGACGTGGCACTTTCGAATACTCCGAGGCATGCATGATCACGGGTCGGCAAAGTGAGGCGCATTGCAGCTCCGACAGGCAGACCTAGTAGACTGTGGTCTAAATGAGCCGGAGGAGGCGAAGTGAAGCGAGAACGTAAAATTAGAGAAAAAATATATAAGATCGCAAAAGAAATAAATCTCAGCTCTGTGAGGCATGGAGTATGATTCCAAAAATCATTTTTATTAAGTGTAAAACATTCTCTGTAAAAAAGCTAAAACCTTCTAAAAACATACTTCAATCAAATCACTAACAACGCGTTTGTCGCAGTCACCGGCACTACATCAGGAATTGCGATATAGAAAATTGCCGGGAAATACAGTAATTCAAATTCTGTAAGCTCTTCTCATTGGTCGGCATAAACCAGCCAATCTGAATAGGAGCGACAGTGACCCATTATAACCTATGGAGAAGTATTGACCAATCAAATGGAAAGGCAGGACAGTTCAAAATACAGTAAAAAAAGGCAGAAAAGAGCTGATTGGTTGAGACCAGGAGGCAGATATGAATCCACCAATCATATGTAGTGCATCTATTTTGAGTGGAGCAAGAAGGGCGCTGTCGTGGTCGTGAAAATGACAATACCCGGGTCAGCCAGTTACTCCGAATCTCAAATATAGCATGTGTGCACTGTGCTAAGATTGACACAGATACAAAGTTCCGTTTCAAACCCAGCTCATGCTCTCACCCTGATCCAATCAGCATTTCCTGGAGTTTAATATGTGCAAAATTTAAAAAACGGAAAGGAAGGGGCATGGTTAAGGCGTGTTAATTATTGCAACAAATCAACATCTTCTGCGCCATTTCTTACCAATTTGGGGTTTGCCATGTACAACGTCATACGGTATTTCCTGAAGTCCCTTATTTCTGGTAAAACCCTGTTTTTCCATAAAATTTACGTCCTGGGTGGGGTACACAGATCGGCCCAAAAAAATTTTGCATATTCCCATAGTTTACAATTTTATAGCAGGGGAAAAATAATTTGAAGCTTTTACAAAAGTCAAAGTAAAAATAACGACACCTTATATTAAAACAAACTAACAATCCCCCCAAATACTAATTTTTTTCCAAAAATTTTTGTGAACCCCAGATCTGTTCCAATGCACTTCGTTCCCTTACCCTTTTAAACTTAAGCAAATAAATGTCTCCCCGGGTTTTAAAACTACCGGGACAGTGGAGCGGTAAAAAACCCCCCACCATCACGCCAGCTTGCCCCAAAGGGGCGTAACAAAGCATCGCCGGTTCCTTTTTCACATTCCCTTTGATGGTGAAAAAGAGGGGGGATGACCAAATGACCACCAGGCACCTTAAAGGCAGTCCCTAGCTTTTGGACTTTTTGGGGTTTGACAATCCACATTCAAAACCGAAAATTTTGGTAAACATGTTTTTTTTACGGGAAAAATGGGGGATAAAGCGATAAAAAATTTCTAGGGCTGGAAGCCAAGAACGGTCACTCCTAAAAAACCTCCACTTTATTTTCTCACGACCCCCCCTTGTATTTTCAGACACCCCAAACACCAAAAAAAAAAAAAGGGAGTCTTTCATGATGATTTCTCGGCCGGGAGCTTAATCACCGGGTTGTATTTTGGTGCTCTGACTGATCAGGATCGGGGAATAGAGGAAAACACGCGCATGGGTTATTTCAATTCATTACACAACTTATGACATATTTTTAAAGGTTATCATTCCCTGCACTCAACGTTTGATAGTATTGCCCAAGCTAGGGGGCCAAAGAATAATACTCATAAGGTGAGACCAATGGGCTCCAGGGGGTTTTCGGACAAGTACAGGGCGATGGGTGGGAAATCTGGCCATGGAGGGGTTTTTCCTTACGGCTTTGAGGTTTTTTTTAATTTTGGGGGCATTCACCTCTCGACTTTTCCCCACTCTGGGATGGTATGGATGTGCAACCCAAGGGTCACTCCTCAGCTTCCAAATTTTTTCTGGTTACTTCTGCTGTGAATCCGGGCGATCAGACTCTAAACTTCTGGGATTCCAATCTGCACATAATTCAGTCGTTTTTTTTTTTACATGTTTTTGCAGTCATGTTAGGACGGGGACCTCAGTCACCCAGAAACATACCCACCACCACTAACAAATTTTTTTTCCACTTTGGCAACTCATGGGTCAATCTGGATCCTTTTGAAAGGGGAAATGGTTTGGCCAATCTTTTTGGCTTTGTACCATTCCCCGGGGTTTTACAAGCAATTGCATCCCCCAAACTCCTCCTTTCCTTTGGGCTTATTTTGGGTTTAAATTGTCTCAGCGGGTCAGCACCTGGTTCAGTAATTTTCCCTTTTTTCTGTTTTTTCATCCTCTTTTTTTTCCTTTCCTTTTCTTTCTTTTTAAACTTCCCTTCTTCTCTTTTTTTTTATCTTCTTTTTCCTCTACTTCTTTTTCTCTTTCCTGGAGTTTTATACAGCCACCCCCCTTTTCCCTTTTCATTACTGGGGGAAGGCTGGGGGCTTTCGGCCTAAACACGTTTTAATTTCCCCTGGGCCTCCTTTTCCATAGCTTTTTTTCAAGACAGCCACGGGGCCGGCAGCTGGAGAGCAACTCAATTTTCTAAACACCCTTTTGGTTTCTTGTTTGGCTTTCCACTACTGCGAAACCTCGCAGGGCCCCCTTAGGCCGAAGTCATGGCCACTCCAACATTAGGCGAGTCAGTGATATGTTCACAGCCTTCCTTCCCGGTTTGCAAGCTTCTGTTACAGCCCCAAAGTCAGCTTCCGGACTGACAACTCGAGGTAAAATCAGCCTTTATGGTTTCATAAATAACCACAGCAAACCTGATGGGAATCGTCCTTGTTCATCGAAATATCTGGATCCATCTTTAGAAACAAACGGGGTTTTCTCCAGCTTGGAAACAGAGACAGTGGGAAAGGGTGGGAAGTTTCAGCCTCCATCGTTAAAGGGCAGTCAGATCATTAAATTTCTTCATCTTTTTCCCTTGTTAAATTTTCAGTCTCCATTTTCCCCCCCTGAAGAGGAAGCGGGGTGGCTGGGTTGAGGAACAGTTGATACACTTGTTTTTTGTTGAGTCATTTTTGGCATAAATTGAAAAAAACACTCAGCACTTTTTTTGTCTGGGCCCCGACCTGAACCTGAGGTCTCAAAAACACTTTCTTCTTCTTCCCATTTTTTCTTCCCCTTGACCATGTTTTTAGGAACCCTTTGGCAATAAAACAGCTTCCTTCAGTGGTGAGCCACAGTTTAAAAGGGGCCTGCGAGTTAATTTTGCCCTTTTAATTTCTTTTACCCATCCATGAATGCACGGGTCAATAAAGAGCTGGGTCTGTTTTGAGCTAAAACCCAAATCTTCAAATTGTTCTGATGCAGCGCATATTTGTCCACAGATTCATCTTCTTCTTTTGGACATTGCATTACACGCTTGGTCGTGGCTGTCCTGTCCCATCTCTTCAATTGTTCACATAAGGTCCGCCTGATCCCATGAACCGGGAGGGATCTGAAACACCATATGTCCTTTATTAAGGTAGATAGCGCTGTAGCCTTGATTTCAAATATAGCCATTAAAACCTTTCCCTTTTGCTGCATAGGGCTTTTGTATTTCACCATCCAAAAAAAGGGGGATAGGGCTTTTTCTGGATCCGGGAGCTGGTTCCTAAGTTGAAACTTGATTTGGGGGTAAACTTGACATACCTGAGGGTTTCTCCTCGGGTTTCTGGGGACTGGGTGCAGGGGCCCAATGGACGGGAAAAAAGAATGGATTATTTTTAGAACGTTTTTTTACAAATTCGAAAAATTAACTTCAGAAATTTGCGTCGGAAAAAGGTGTGTAGGGTGGGTGGGCACAGGATGCTTGGCTCCCTCCTTTAAATGGCTCTCTTTCCCCATCAGCAGCATCTGGGGAAATTTCCACGACTATTTTACTAACGGTGGTTTTTGTAAGATTGTTGCCTATGTCCGCCACTTTTTCTATACATCACTCAAAAGGGGACCCAAAAAGCCTGAAAAATTATGCAAAGCATTGATCTGTCTGGCATGCCATGTTTTATCAACCTAAGGCTTCCATAGGGTGACCTGAGCAAGCGGGGACTGTTTTTTAATGGTTCGCATAAACGGGCCAAAAGCAGGATCAATGAGCAGGAAGCGACCAGGGGCCGGACAGCTTGCCCCACTTCCACCTTTAACTTTCTACAAGGCCTGCTATTGCCTGTATCTGGGGGACCCCCACGTTTTAACATTTTGCTGCTAATCCCCCACCTACCCAAATCTGATTAGCAGTGTTTTTTCCATGGCCCCCACATTAATGTACCAAGATCTCCATAAACCCCCCTGAAGGGATCTGTCCCCCCACATAGTATATAATTCTCTAAAAAAAAACCCCGTCCCGTTCTTAAGGGAGGGCCCCTATCTCGAACCGGGGGGTCATAGAACCAAGGCATGGGGCGGGCCCCTTTTAGGCGGGACCCATGTGGCAACGGAAATGGGGATGTCGATAATGGGGGGTTCCTAGCTGAACCATGATCTGCAGCCATTGGGGTTCCTGGGGTGTTACACGGTAAAAAATGAACAACCGGAGGGGGGAGGTGACGAGCCTCCTCTGTCTGGGGCCTAGGGAAGTTGGGCCTGTGTAATAGATCCGGGAATTTTTAAAAAACCGGGTACAAGGGGGGTTCCGATTCCAGTGGGGGTACCAAGATTCCGCCACAAAGCCGGTTTGCATACCAATTTGGGGGCCAGAGGGGGTACCAAATGGCCGCCAAGAATTCCTGTTGGCATCCCCAAAATGGCTGCCCCGAGGGGACCAAAATGGCGCCACGGAAGTTCCTGTTGCCCCCCCACTTTTCCGGGCCGCACCCAAAAAAGGCTTGCAACGGAAGGGGACAGGGAAAAGCACAATGAGGGGAAGTCCCCCCCACTAATGCACGTTTCACGGAAGTCCGGGGTTTTGCAAACTACACGGGTGCTGGCCACCCTTCCGGGGCCATTTCCAGCCCATCTAGGCGGTGGCGCATCAAAACAGTTACATTTGATTGGCACATCAATTTACATAACCAAACAGCATTTTGGATTTTTTATCACCTCCTTCTCCCTTACTTCGCAAAAAACCTTCAAAATTGCAAAGCCCTCGCAACTCTGAGATAGCTTGTGCAGTTTCTAATTTTTTCCTTATCTTCCACAAGCCTCTGCCCGTATAAAGTATATCTTTCCACATGCTGGGCTGCAGCTGCCGCTGGGGGCAATCCCAAACTAATTTTTTTTAAAACGACTCACTTCCTTTACAAATTTTTTTTCCTTCTCTTTCTCTGACAATTCTACAGTCGCTGGCCCCGCAGGGAGAGTCCATTTTCCGTTTAAATAGCCGAAAAATAATTACTTTAAAATACCACCGGTGCAGCGCCACCAGTGAAATTCCAGTTACCGCCCAAGATTCACCTTTCTCCGTTAAGAATCCGTCATTGGGTCCCCAACCCCCCAAAATGCAAGTTTGCGGATCTCTACAAATAACAATACCTTTCACACAAGTCCCTAGTGAACTTAGGGGCAAAGGGGCCCCATTGGATTTCCTGCCCGTCCCCCTTTCCGCGACACCTATACCCAGTAAAAAAATATTCCGGCTCAAAACAGAATAAAACAGGATAAATTTTTTCCCTTCTTAAACGCAAACTTTCTTTTTTTTTTTTTTAATTAGAAACAAAAACTTCCCCCTTTTTTTTTTTATGTACGCAAGACTTTACTTCCTCTTTTTTTTCCCCACTGTACGCGGCTGCTTTCATTTCCTCCTTGCTAATTCGTCACTTGATACAGTAACCGACGAGCCACGTTTAAAAAGAAAGAAATTCACGTGCTGTTTTTCGAGATCACCGGAGAAGACACACACTCTGTCCACTCAGACTTAAAATCCACTTACCCCGTCTAACAAACGGGTTTTTAACTATCACTTCCTGATTCACACAAAAACCACACATAAAGAAAAATAAACTTTTTCGGAAATCTGAGGGGCGCAAACCCAACAGGAAGCGACAGGAGTTCACCAGCATCGTGCGGTCGCAACTTTTGGTTTTTTCCCTTCCGAAAAAAACCCCTTTTTTGGACCCAAATTGCGTGGTCTGAAAAACAAATACCCCGGGGCACCATTTTACTCCGAAATCTCAAAAACAGTTGCACTGGCTAAGAAAGACACAGAACAAAGTTCCTTTCAAACCCAGCTTTTAGCCTCACCCTGATCCAATCAGCACTTCCTGGAGTTTAATATGTGCACAAGTATATATACACAGGAAAGGAAGGGGCATGGTTAAGGCGTGGTTATTATTGCAACAAATCAGACATCTTCTGCTGTCCACTTCTGACCAATTTAGGTTTGCCACTGTACAGACGTCATATCGGGTAGTTTCCTGTAAGTCCTCTTATTTCTGGTAAAACATCTGATTTCCAGTAAATATTTGACGTCATCTGGGTGCGGTACACAGGATGTCGGCGCCATCTTATATTGCATAGTTCCTCATAGCTGAGCACGTTTAGTAGCAAGGGGAAAAATTAGAATTTGAAGCATACAAGAGTACAAAGTATAAAAGTATACGACACTCATATATATGTATATCAGACTTGACAGCGCGATAGAAGGGCGCCCTAAAAGTTATTACTGTCTATGGGAAATATTCTAGTACTGTGATTGGTTGGGGGGAAGAAGGGCTCCTCCTGCTTAGCCAATCAGCAGGTGAGCTACTTATCTCATAGAGTTCTATGGGGAAAAGAAATGCAGAGCGAGCTCTGTTTGTGATTGACTAAGTTAAAAGAGACGCGATTATTTGGGCCAATGAGAGACCAACCGACGCTCTTATGGGTTTTCTAATGCAATCTATAATAAAACTTTACATGCCCGAAATCAAATGATAAGACTCACGAAGTTGTACCGATCTGTATATAAAATGAACAATAATATGGGGGTAACTAAAATAAACAAATAAAAATGAATTCAATTAGTTCATTTTTTTTTCTTCGTTAGCCAATGATCAATAATATGGGGCTAACGAAAATAAAGAAATAAAAATTAATTAATTGAATTTATTTTTATGTGTTTATTTTCGTTACCCCCATATTATTGTTCATTTTATATACAGATCGGTACAACTTCGTGAGTCTTATAATTTAATTTCTGGCATATACAGTTTTATAGATTGCATTAGAAAACCCGTCGCTCGCTCTCCCATTGGCCCAAATAATCGCGCCTCTTTTAACTTAGCCAATCACAAACAGAGCTCGCTCTGCATTTCTTTTCCCCATAGAACTCTATAAGATAAGTAGCTCACCCACTGATTGGCTAAGCAGGATGAGCCCCTCTTCCCCCAACCAATCACAGTACTAGAATATTTCCCATAGACAGTAATAACTTTTAGGGCGCCCTTCTATCGCGCCCTTCTTGCTCCACTCAAAATAGACGCACTACATATGATTTGTGGACTCATATCTGCCACCTGGTCTCAACCAATCAGCTCTTTTCTGCCTTTTTTACTGTATTTTGAACTGTCCCTCCTTTTCATTTGATTGGTCAATACTACTCCATAGATTATAATGGTTTACTGTCGCTCCTATTCTGATTGGTTGGTTTTTGCCGATGTCACGGCGCACGTTTCCGCCGTGAAGCAGCAAGGCACGGTAGGGGGTTTTTGTAATCCTGTATGCTGTCTCCGATACCTTATGATGCCCTTGCTATTCTTAGGTCTCTTTCGTTTATTTTGGGAAGATGTGTTAACTTTACTATTACTGCCGGCTATTTATCTTAGATTCATTCTGAACTGGCTTCCTTTAACAACTGGCCTCCTTTTTTTTTTTTCTGCCAGGTTTAAATGCATTGTAATTTTTTGTTTCTGCTAGAACACATTTTGTATATATTTTTTGTTTTATTATGCAAGACCGGCAGCCTAAACATCCTGCCGGGTCTGTACATACCGTAATTTTTTGTCTCTGCCGGCACATATTTTGTATACTTTGCATATATTTTTTATCGTAATGCGCAGGACTGGCAGCTAATATTTCTCTTTCTTAACTCCGGAGCTATGGATGTATCTGCGCATGACCGGACACGCGTCATGCTATTGCCTGAATTGGCCGCATGATTGTTGATACGCATGTCCGGATACAGACGTCTTTTCCATTTTGTTGTGGTTCAGAGACCGTGGGCGTGCACAGGTGTCGGAGGCAGCAATCAGGTAATCCACCAATGATTTTAGAAGTTATGGTATTTAAGGGAGGTGGGTTCAGTATGTTAGTATGCTATGACTAAGGGTGTGCTTACACCCGAAACGCGTAAGCTAACTCCGATGCTTTGAGGGGATGTTGCACATGGGAATGCTTGTAAGTTTTATATTTACCCTAAATAAAAGGACTTAAGTTTTATTATACTTCCATTGGTGGTTTTCGCTGCATCCATCGTGTTTGCTAGTACTACTTGGACCACGCCCTGGACTCTGGGTGAATGCGTGCTGACCAAACCACTGAGGCTGGATTATGTTGGGGTGAGCTGACCTTTTGCTGTTTTTGACTGTGCTGTCTATTTGGAGTCTGTGGCCGTGCTCCCCCTACCAGCCTGATCACCATAAGCATTTCCCATTGTGCTTTAATCCGAAGTGCTTGAATATGACTGAACCATTAAGCAGGCAACAAAAAGCCCAGCTGGTCTTCCAAAATGCCAATAGCGCTTCACCTCAATTACCGGAATCTTCCTTGAAAGTGAAAGAACTGGAAAAACTCCGAGCACAAGAAATCCGGATATGGTGGGATTCTACCACCCTGGAGAATTACATCCAACGAGAAATGATCCCAAGAGGATTACGAATTAAAAAAATTTCCACTACGGTTTTCTCTGAGGAGTTCACAGAAGAATGGAATGGGATCCTCAGTTCCTGCTCCCTGAAATTGATGGCTCTGATCGTTAAACATGAAAATATCAAGATGCAACAAATAGCACAAGATATGGAGAACATCAAAGCTAATTTGCAATCTCTGATGAATCCCACGCAACTAGAGGCGACGTTATCTAAGATGGAGGCCAGTTTAGGGAAATTGGAAGACTCAATTATGGAGGTCAAGAAGTCCAAGTTCCAGAGAGATCTTCAGGACTATCAGAATAATGCTGTCTATGACTGGAGCAACAGAAGGTTTGATTCTAACACACCCAGGTCCATTCTGAAACGAAGATCAAGGCAATATAAAAGCGGTCTTTCTCAGAGAAGAGTAAGTTTTGGGTCCACCAATTCTGGCTCCAACACTGATAATAACCGAGATTCTGATGATGACTCTCCTACGGGTGCTTCCAGTATGGAATCCACTCCTCATATCTACCGTCAAAAAAAGAATAAAAGCAACAAGAAGAATACAAAAAACGCGGACGCAGGGGAGGGAGGAAGCACAGAAGAAAATGTGAAGAGAAAGACTCGCCGGAATTAACAACTGCGGAGGGACTGGACATTCTCAACCTGTCTTCTGTACAGCTGACGAAGTCACATGAAAAAGTGTTATCCTTAGGACTAAATTTTTGTCTCAGGTCCAATTTTGAAATTTTTTCTACTATTAAGGACGTTAACAAGTTTGTCCGGACATTGACCCTGAAACGCCATTTTTTCAATGTTCAAGATGAATCAGTTGTATGTAATATACCATCTGAGGTAGATACAGCACCAAATGAGTTTAAGGATTTAACCTTTAGTGAGCAAATGGCAATCATTACCTTGCAGGATTTACAGGATCAGCCATTGCAGCGGATTACATGCAGTATGACTGATCTTGTTTTTCCTACCTCCAACCCAGATTTCTACCCGGTCTGTTCCCGTACCCCTGCCATGGATAGATTTCAGTTACTTGTAGAAAGAGACCTTAAATGTTTATCAGATAGCATACATTCTGGCCCAAAATTTAGTAACTTAACCAGAGATGAAAGTAGGGCACTGGAGGAATTGAGAACTAATCCAGAGCTGACTATAAAAATGGCAGACAAAGGGGGGACCGTTGTCCTTATGGACAAACATACATATGTTGCACGTATACAAGAAATGTTATCTGATACTGCAACATATCGCAGATTGAAACGCGATCCTACCCCTGAATTTAAAAACCAATTACTACTTCTTTTGAGGGAAGGCTTAGGGATCGGAGTGCACAGTCAAAAACAGGTGGATTATATTTTTGTAGAACATCCTGTAATGCCTATTTTGTACGGACTACCAAAGGTCCACAAGGACAGTGTCCAACCTCCCATGAGACCTATTGTCTCGGGCATAGGTTCCCTCCTGGAAAGGCTGTGCCAATGGTTGGATGGTGTCCTTAAGCCTTTGGTTGGTAGATGCCCTGGTTACTTAAGGGACACAAAGGAAGTCTTGAAAGGTTTGGAACACATCAGATGGGACCAGAATAAGGTCTGGCTCACATGTGATGTGGAAGCTTTATATTCCAGCATACCTTGTTCGGTAGCTCTATCAGCCCTCAAGTTTCATTTCTCACGTTATACAGATTATACGGAAGAGGTCTCCGAGTATATTGTAACAGTGGCTGAATTTCTGATGAATCATAACTTTTTTATGTTTAATCGGGATATTTTTCTTCAGATTAGAGGGGTCTCTATGGGGGCCAAGTTCTCACCATCCCTGGCCAATTTGACCATGGCTTGGTGGGAGCATCTATATATCTATGCCCCAGAGAACCCCTTTTTGGACTCTATTTTGTGGTATGGCAGGTACATCGATGACCTCCTGTTTATATGGGGGGGCGATGTGCCTGCCATACCCGACTTCATATTTTTTCTGAATAATAATATCTTCAACTTACAGTTCACTCATACTGTTAGCTCTGATAGAATTACATTCCTGGATTTAACCCTTATTGGAATGCCAGGATGTATCATTGAGACCAGATCCCATCGTAAGAGCACAGCTGGAAATACAATTCTTCATTCAAGAAGCTTTCACCCAAAACATGTCCATAAAGCCATTCCTGTAGGTGAGATGGTCAGGTCCAAAAGAAATTGCAGTAGGGAAGAGGACCATCAGGGGGAACGCACATCAATTGAAAATAGATTGTCCAGAAGAGGATACCCACAATGGATGTTAAAACGGGCCGGTGTCATAGTAGACTCGAAAGATAGAACCCATTTGATCCACTCGCACACAAGAAAAAATTCTTCTAGGAATATTCAAAGACCCACATTGGTCTTGGATCATACTCCACAATTCTCTGAAATCAAGAGAATTTGTTTGAAGTATCTACCAGTGTTATTTGAGGATCCGACGTTAGAAAAGGTACTTTCTAATGGCTGTCACGTTGTCCCTAGAAGGGCATGTACATTGGGCAACTTAATTTCACCTAATCTAGTATTGACCCATAGGCCACAACGTACGTGGCTGACACAAAGGGGTTTTTTCAAGTGTGGAGGACATCCGTGCCGCACATGTGAGTTTGCCCTTGCCACTAAAACATTCTCTGACAGTCACAACACCAAAAGTTATAATATAAAAGGTTTTATCAACTGTAATTCGACCAATGTAGTGTACTTGGCACAATGTACCCTCTGTAACTTATATTACGTGGGAAGCACTACTAGGAAGATCAAGGTACGCTTCCTAGAACACGTAAATGATATAACTAATATGTCTGTCAGGAATAGATCTAATCTATCCAACCACTTCAGAGAAATGCACGATTCAAACTTCAGAGGGCTAAAAGTAATTGGGATCGAGAAAATCATACCATCAATCCGGGGGGGAGATATAAGAAAGGCACTACACGATAGAGAGGCCTTTTGGATCCTTACTTTAAATACAACAGTACCAGGGGGTCTTAATCTAAGAAGGGAGTTAATGTTCCACTATTGAATTCTACTCATCAAAAAGAGGGATTCTAAAGGCTCTCTCTTCTATACTAGTTGGATGTCTCGGTTTCCAAGTGTATATATATATCTATACTTTTGTATTCTTTCTGCACTAGTGTAACTTTACAAGGTTGGTTTTTTGTAATCCTGTATGCTGTCTCCGATACCTTATGATGCCCTTGCTATTCTTAGGTCTCTTTCGTTTATTTTGGGAAGATGTGTTAACTTTACTATTACTGCCGGCTATTTATCTTAGATTCATTCTGAACTGGCTTCCTTTAACAACTGGCCTCCTTTTTTTTTTTTTTTTTTTATCTGCCAGGTTTAATTGCATTGTAATTTTTTGTTTATGGTAGAACACATTTTGTATATATTTTTTGTTTTATTATGCAAGACCGGCAGCCTAAACATCCTGCCGGGTCTGTACATACCGTAATTTTTTGTCTCTGCCGGCACATATTTTGTATACTTTGCATATATTTTTTATCGTAATGCGCAGGACTGGCAGCTAATATTTCTCTTTCTTAACTCCGGAGCTATGGATGTATCTGCGCATGACCGGACACGCGTCATGCTATTGCCTGAATTGGCCGCATGATTGTTGATACGCATGTCCGGATACAGACGTCTTTTCCATTTTGTTGTGGTTCAGAGACCGTGGGCGTGCACAGGTGTTGGAGGCAGCAATCAGGTAATCCACCAATGATTTTAGAAGTTATGGTATTTAAGGGAGGTGGGTTCAGTATGTTAGTATGCTATGACTAAGGGTGTGCTTACACCCGAAACGCGTAAGCTAACTCCGATGCTTTGAGGGGATGTTGCACATGGGAATGCTTGTAAGTTTTATATTTACCCTAAATAAAAGGACTTAAGTTTTACTATATTTCCATTGGTGGTTTTCGCTGCATCCATCGTGTTTGCTAGTACTACGGTAGGGGTTAATCCCTCTAGTCAGTCGACACAGCCAGGGAGAAGCCGGGCTGATGAGCTTAGGAGTGACAGCTCGGCTCCCAATCAAGTCAGGGCGTGTGTCGCACTGGCCAATAGGAGGGCCCGGAGGCCGCACCAATCGTCTGCTGGGGTGGGCTCTGGGTTCCTCATTAAAACTCCCTCATTTCTCTTAGTCCTTGCCTGAGAAAGGTTTCCCCTTGCTTTTCCTGTGTTTCCTGTTTATATTTGCTCTCCTGATATCTGACCTCGGCTCGCTTTTTGACCTCGCCTTTGCCTCCGACTTTGTACCGCGCTCCTGACCGTGTTTGGACCCCGGCGTGTTTTTGACTATTCTTTTGGCTTATGTTTCTTGGCATATACGTTCCCGTACTGTGACTGACCCGGACTGTTGGACTTTGAGTTTCCCTGACAGCCCTGCACTTAGCAGCGTAGGGGCTGTCGTCCAGTTGGGGTCTGCCGCCTAGGGCAGCACGCCAAGTAGGCAGGGACAGTGGGCTGGGTGTCAGTTAGAGCTCACTGCACCTCCTCTGACGTGACATTTTCTCAGGCCATGCATTACTGCTCCCCAGGTACCATGAACCCCATGACTGCACTGGTGGAGCAGATGCAGGAACTTACCCAGTTGGTCCAAGACCTGGCACTGAGGGTACAGCACCAGGAGACCTCCTAGGATACCCCACAATGTAGGAACCCTCCGGTATCGCTTTCCGGGTGACAAGAGGGCTTTTCTGACTTTTAGGGAGGAATGTCGGCTGTATTTTCAACTCCGTCCACGTACCTCTGGTAATGAGGAACAGAGAGTGGGATTTGTCATGTCCCTTCTCCAAGGGTCCCCCCAGGAGTGGGCCTTCTCACTACCCCCTGACTCACCGGAATTGTCTTCTGTAGACAGATTTTTTGTCTCTTTGGGACTTCTCTTCTACGACCCTGATAGGGAGGCGGTGGCCGAAACTCAGCTTACCACCTTAAGGCAGGGTAAGAGGACTGTAGAGGAGTACACCTCTGAGTTTTGTCGCTGGTGCATTCCTTTGGGGTGGAACGACCCAACCCTCAGGTGCCAGTTCCGGGTAGGATTGGCTGACCATGTTAAGGACATGTTGGTGGCCTATCCTACTCCGGGCACTATGGATGACGCCATCGCTTTGGCTGTCCGATTAGACAGACGGTTTAGGGAGAGACGTCAGGAGCAGACCCTTTATCCATTGCCCAGCCTTACCCCACTACTCCGTTCTGCCACCACCCCAGAACCTTCAAGCATGGTGATACTCCCTGAGGAGCCTATGCAGGTAGGGGCCTCTTCTACGGGTACTGCCAGTGACCGCAGGACCTCACGTCGCACCCAGGGACTGTGCTTGTACTGTGGCGAAGAAGGCCATCACATCCGTGAGTGTCCCAAAAGGAGGCCCTGGCCGGAAAACTCCAGCGCCTAGGTGGCTCGAGGGAAAGTCACCTAGACGAACAGGTATTCCCTATGGTATCAAAAAAGCTGTTGTTGCCAGTGAAAATTTCATATTTTTCTTTGTGTGGATCTGGGCGTGCTTTTGTAGATTCAGGATCAGCTTCCAATTTTGTGGACGCTTCATTCGCTAAGCGTCTGGGCCTTCCCTGGAGGCCTCTAGCGGATCCCATGAGGGTTGTGGCTATTGGTTCTACCCCGTTGGCTAAGGGCATTATTCAGTATTGCACTCCAGAACTTGAGGTGCTAGTTGGGCCTATGCATAAGGAGAAATGTACACTGTTTATCATGGAGGACTTACTCGCTGATGTTGTTTTGGGGTTGCCCTGGCTTCAGAGACACAACCCGGTTATTGATTGGAGTTCTGGAGAATTAATTAGGTGGGGAAAACAGTGTTTTGACAAATGTCTCTCTATGGTTCTTGGTAATGTGGAAGTGGAGCAGATTCCTGCCTTTATTCGTGATTTTGCTGAGGTGTTTTCTAAAACCCACTCTGAGAGGTTACCCCCGCATAGGTCTTATGATTGTGCCATCGAACTGTAGCCTGGGGTAAGGTTTCCTAAAGGCAGGATATATAACTTGTCAGGTCCAGAGAGAACTGCTATGAAGCAATACATTACAGAGAGTCTACAGAAGGGGCACATCCGGCCTTTGGTGTCTCCCTTGGGTGCAGGCTTCTTCTTTGTTAAGAAAAAAGATGGAAGTCTCTGCCCATGCATTGATTATCGTGAGCTCAATAAAATAACGGTAAAGAATCAATACCCCTTACCGTTAATTCATGACCTGTTTAATCAAATCCATGGGGCTAAATGGTTTTCCAAGCTGGACCTCAGAGGGGCTTATAACTAGTGTTGAGCGATTTTTATCGACAAAATGAAATGGGCGGGGTTTTTAATGATCGAATTTTCCAGATCAGCGAAAATTTAAAGGGTTTAAAAATCTAGCACTCTATAAGATCGCGCCTTTTTTCGGCGCTTCCGTAATTTTGGCCCACAAATCGATTATAGAAAGAGCAGGGTGAGAGTGTTTGCGACGCATGACTGGGATGTTATGGTTGGTTTGCTGGAAAAACACAGACCCGTTTTACATAGAACACGTTTCCTGTTTTCACCTCATGTCTCTCACGTCCATGGGGAAAGGCGTGCCCCCTCTGCCGGGCCACACACCAGCGACTTAGTCATTTCTGCACAGAGAAACCCTGCATTAGCTTGACCCTTTCCAATTTATTTTATATTAGAGATTTAAGATTTAGTAGTTAGCTAGAAATTTTAAAGCAGCATCTCCCGGTGTAAAGTCCGGCGGGGGGGAGGGGGGGGGGGGGGGGGCCCCCCGCGGGCGAACACAGACAAGCTCATCTATAAAGAACATTGGGATAAAGTTCACCAAGACTTAGTGAAATTTGTAGTGGGAAAATCTTTTTATTAACAGTTTTTCATTGAAGTATTTTCCGGGAAATTGGGGATCTAATTTTATTTTGGGTAAAATCATTTCTAGTAACTGATCCTTTTTAGCTGCAAAAATCCCCTTTTTTATCAATTTTAACATTTTAATAGGTTTTAAATTTTTTTCCCATTACAAAACCCGTGACTGTTTATATTCAACCTTCACTTTAAAATTTCAATCCCGCAATCTTGTAGTCAGCACTCAGCACGGTTGTTTGTTGCCAAAAATACCGTGTTCTACGAAAACATAAACATTACCCCTTTTTTTTTTACTTTTGGGGACCCAGTACTGTTTATTACGCCACTACTAAATCTTAAAACAACAAAACATATTCACCCCAGATAATTGAAAGGCAAAAAAAACTTTATTATATCAAAAACAAACATTACGTGTTTTTTTTTACTTTTGCGCCCCCGACGCTTTACGAGATCTACAAACTTAAAACAGCAATTTTAATTCACCACAGGTGAATTGAAAGGTTCAAAAAATACCGTTTTTTATATCAAAACATAAAATTACTTTTTTTTTTGACTTTTTCGCACCCATACTGTTCATTGACCAGCATTACGTAAACTTAAAACAGCAATTCTATATTTACCACAGGGGAATTTAAAGGTGCAAAAAAAACCTTTATTATACGAAAACAAACAAAAG